>JAQFVV010006279.1:1312500-1603293 GCA_028023455.1 Epiperipatus broadwayi | reverse complement strand
AATGAAAATATTAACTTGTATAATAGTTTGACAGAAGAAAATAAAGATACTGTCAAGTTAGTTAATAAAGATGTGTATGATAATAAATCATTTGTTAATTTGGTAGATGATGGTGTTATGAGATTAGACACAAAAGTTGATAAAAAAATGGAAGAATATAAAGAACCCATAGATGTGACTAGTGAAAATATTAATGAAAATGAAGAGTGTGTTAAAATAGTTGATAAATCCTTAGAAATAAAATTAAATTCACAAAAGCAATCAGAAGAAGTAGAATTAAGTTGTGAAAGATTAAAGGACACTGTTGAGAATTTAGAAATTGGACAGTTAGGTTTTCAATGGTTAGACAATAGTACTCTAGAGTTAAGAGAAATAAAAATGCATTATAATAAAATGAATGAAGGTGTTCAAACTTTAGAAGTTGAATTAAGTTCACCAGAAAAGATTAAAATTAACTCTCAAAAATTACTAGAAAGAACAGAATGTGTTTATCAAAGTCAATATAAAGAACAGTATCATGGTAATTTTGTGTGGTACAAAGAAAGCATATTTTTATATATATTAGAACATAAATATTTGAGTGGTAATTTGTACCATTGTTGCAATAGAAATGACTTATTTTACAAGTATGCCAGTAGGACAAAGTTCGTAAGATATATCTTATTGAAATTTGAGAGAAATAAAAAGGTATTCAATTTAAATATTGGTAGAAAGATTATTGATGTAGAAAAAGAAATTGGAAAAGCTAAGATCAAACTTAAAATGATAGAAGATGATCTGATTAATATAGATTTTTTTAAAGAAAATGTAAATAAAGAAAGAGATATTGGAAAAGCCAAAGTTAAACTTAAAGTTATAGATGGAAAGATAAATAATATTGATTTTCTTAGAGAGAATATTGACAAGGAAAGAGATGTAGGGAAAGCAAAGGTAAAATTTAAAAGAATAAATGAAAAGATATTTAATTTAATTCTTAGCAGAAAGATTATTGATAAAGAAAAAGAAATTGGCAAAGCCAAAATTAAACTTAAAATGAGAAGTGATGATGTGATTAGTAAAGATTTTCTTCGAGAAAATATAGCTAAGGAAAGAGATTTAAGTAAACCTAAAGTTAAACTGAAAAGAATTAATATAGTAATGTTATTGTTGTAAAACAAAATGATTTTCAAGAATTCTTTAATGTTGAAGTTGTATCACATCAATCTGATTTGCAATTTTTAAAGGATTATTTGGAAAATTTGAATGAATACCATTCAAAATTGCCCAGAGAATTGTTTTTAATTGAACGTAGAACAAGTGAAGTAAAATAAAGACTTACTCAAGTTGATGATGTTTATAAAGATAGTCAAAGGAAAAGTAAGATTATCTGATAAAATAGCAACTGTTATTGATAAAGTTAAGAATTATGTTAGTGCTTATGATCAAGTTACTATTTATGTAAAGGATATAGATGCAGAATCTAAGGAGTTCATAGCAAAATCTTTAGATACTTATCTCAAAATTATTCAAAAGCAATTGAATTATACCAAAATGTTATATAAAAATCTTGTAAATCAAAGCAAACTTCTTCACAAAGTTCAACATACTGGAAATTCTTTTCAAGAAGAATTAAAAAGGCACTTTTGATTATTATTTTTTTTTAAAGAAAACTTGGACAAATATCTAGATGATCTGAAAGATAGATATAAATAAATGAATATGGTTATTAATATGAAAAATAATATTCTTTAAACCATGTTAGTCCTTAGAAAGATTACAAATTTGAGAAGTTTTTCGATATCTCATAATTCATTAGTTATCTGCAAAGACATTTTTTTTTTCGGTGGATTAGGGGGTATTGTAAATATCGATAAGTCTATCTATATTTTAAAAATTGTCATTTGTTATTAAAAAAAAAATCTCTTTGAGTTGATGTTTATATATGAAGTATTATTATTGTTTATGGTTATTAGGTATAGTTATTGTTTGAAGTTATTATTTTATTTATATGTTGATGGTACATCGTTATGAATATTTAATTATTATAAATAAATGAAGACATATAAATTGTTGATTATATAAAAAAATTATTTTATTTGCAGTGATTATTAAAAAAATGCAATATTATTATTTATGTATATTTTTAAAGCTGTCAAATAAATTTTCAATTTAATATTTTTTATATATATGCTTGATATTTTTTTTTTTTTAATGTTAATTGTTTAAAATAAAACATGTGTAACAATGGTTTTCAAAACAGCATTTGCTAGCACGTGGAACAACAGCAACAACAAAAAAAGAAGCCATTATTATTAGGATAGTGATTAAAAAAACAAAAGGATAAAATTTTGTTGTACTTTGTTTCTTTGAAATTACCATTCTTCAGAATATTGGAATAAGATAGATTTCTATGGTAAATACATAAATCATGACAGGCTAATAGAGATATATCGCAGCCAAGAGGCTGCACCATTTTCTTTCATTTATTCCAAGGCAGTTTAAAAAGAAAAACTAAGAAAATTTCAACACATGAATTTCATCGCGTTTGAAGCCGAAATTTGACATAGCTATCTGGAATCTATAATGGTCAATCTAATAATAATCTGGAGGTAACTAGAATTAATATATTGGATTCAACATTTCAATTTATTTATTTATTTTTCAAGGAAAGAAATTTTAGAAGGATAAAAATATACATACATCCAAGAATTGACAATTTTCTCTAACGTGATAGTTTCTTCACTTTAACTAGAATGCATTCTAATATTAAACGGATAAAGAAATAAAACAATGGAATAAGTTGACTTTTGAAGGAAAACTAGACATGTGAACTTTGAAAGGTAGTCAATAATTTTATATGTATAAATGATATATAAATATATTTTTGAGATCGATATTTTTGTTTACTTTTATTTTTCATTATAAAAATATAACGTTTTATAAATATTCAATTCAAGCGTCTTGTTTTCTAACAGCAATAAACGTTTAACAGGTGTCAAAATTAACACTTAAGTAATTTAAAATCTTAAAGTATGGCTTATAAGTTTGGGTTGCATATGAGTTGTTATGTATATTTTAATAAGTAAATTTATATTCGCAAATTTTTATTATAAAAATTGTTTTATTATTAATTTATTTCCATTTTTTTTTTTTAACTTTATATAATGATTCTTATGCATACCAAAACAATAATTTATATATATTTGCTGTATATAATATTTTTTTTTTATTATTTTAAATATCTGAAAAATATAAATATGGATTTGTATTTATATTAATACCTACTTGTTAAGCACAGATATGTCTTTATCTATTTAATATATATACTTATTGCAAGTATATATGTATATTTATTATTTGGGTTTGTATTTAAAACATTGATATTACCTAAAATTAAACCCTAATATAAAAATAAAGGATGTACTATTTGTTTTATAAGTAATGCCTTTGTAATTTATTTGAAAGAGTATTAATATTTTATTCTTATTTTTCTTTTAATGCCAGAGTCATTATGAAATTAATTGAATTCACAATTTAATAGAGGATAACTTCATATTTCACTTATTGTTTAGTCTTTAGGCCACTTACACATATTATTATTCATTGATATGTTTAGATATACATAAATTTACATAATAGATGTGTATATTGGATTTAATAGAATTCCCTTTGTTTCTGATATATATTTGATTAGTTAGTCATATCAACCTTGAAAATAAATTATAATGATAGATCTCATTGCTCTGTATGATTTTAGATTTATTTCATGTATAGCTAGTTGGAAGGGCATATAAACAATTTATTTAAATATAACTGGGATAATTTTGTCTTTCTTCATTTAAATCATACAATCTATTATATTAGGCTTTCTCAACAATTGGATTCATTTAGATTATATATATTCCATTACGTTTATCATCCAATGTTTGAAGCATTATTTTCTTCTCATATATTGATGTTCCATTACATTTGAGGTATAATATGTTTATATGATATATTGTCCATTACATTTGGCACCACAAACTGTTGGTCCCAGTTAACTGATGATTGGTATAATGGAGTAAAAGTATGTTCCATTACATTTGGACACCATAACGTGGTCAGCATAATATGTTCGTTTAATTATTCATTACATTTGGTGTATCAAAGTTAGGGGCTTGGTTAACTAATGATTATTGTTGCAAAAGTTCATATGTTTATTTTCATTTGAGATCATATAAAGATACATTCCATTATATTTGGCTTTCCCAATGTTTGGGGCCTTCTTTCTTCAATTTAAATGGAATGCAGCAAGTACGTTCCATTACAATACATATGTTTTTCAAATTTCATAACTGATGATCCAACTTTCAATCATTTTTATTTCTTCAAAAAATCCAACAGATTAATTCACTTCACTCTACCAGAAATCTTATTTAGATTTTAAACAATGAAAATTCAAATAATGCCTCATATATTATAATACTCAATTTCCTATTTCCAAGACTTAATGCTTTCATCAAATCAATTTTTTTTTTAATTAAATGTTTCAACTTAGATGTTGCGGATTTTCCTCAGTAATTGTGCCTAAATACACATAAATTTACTTCAAAATTTAAAAAAAAGACCAACACTAAAACTAATTCTGTTGAATTAAGATTCATTCTGCTATTGTGGTATAAATGAATGCACATAAATTCATTTAAATCTAAACATTTTATAAATGTCCTGAATACAGATAAGCTTATAAGTATGAAGTATAAAAACCACGAAGATGAAGACTATCCAATATGTTTATACAGTATTATTTAAATACTAGAGTTATCTAATTTTGATTTAATAAACGTTTTCAACCTAAAAGAGCATTAAGATAAACAAAATATTTACAGACTAATAATTCAGAATCTTTATAAAAAATAAAACCCTTCTAAATAAAAATATTAATATTAAATTTTTCGTCACCAACATTACATTTCCTTCTTAATTTTATGAGTAAGATGTTTTTTTTTATAATACAACATGTTATTTAAATAAATACACCCACAGAAACTTTCATCACTATTCCATTTTTGCGCAATCATTCCTACAATTAATATTTATGATTGGCCAATTAACAAAAATTGAAATATCACTAAATTTATTACTAACTCATGTTATAAATTTCCGAATTCTGTTAAGATATTACAAAAACAATCTGAAATACTAACTGAAGAGCTGACATAATTAAGAAACATTAACAGTTCAAAAACAAATTGATATTTATATATACTGTGTCAGGTTTCATGATTTATCATTTGCTCAAGTTGCACTATCACATAAATATATATGTAAATCAGTGTAATTATTTTTATAAGAGGGTATTTAGTATTTATATATGTAGATACATATATAAATATGGATTTACAAACTTTGGATGTTTTCTATTCCCTCGTGTCAGTCGCATGATGGCGCTATTTCTAGGTCAATTCCTAGAAATATACCAGTTCAGTGGCCTACACCCAACCTAAGAGGCTTCTTTCTATGATAAAACACAGAAAGAGTTCTTGCAGCGGCCTCAGCCAACCTAAGAGGCTTCTTTCTGCGATAAAACACAGAGTGCCCGCCGGCTGAGCCGGTCTGGCTTTTTTCTATGCTAAAAGCATAGACAAATGCCTCATTGGCTGCCGTAGTTGGTTGTGTTAACTTTATCGTAATGCTAGAATGTCTATTTTCTCTATACTTTCGTGTGAGAGAATGTGGATTTTAGCCAGTTGTAATTATTTAAAATTTCATTACAAAGGTTTTTTTTTTCAAGTGCTCTAACCTACTGTTACGTTTTAACTTTATTAACAATGTCATGAAGGTTCCATTATGAATGGGCAACCCTCAAAAATTGCTTTTAAGGGTGCGGTAGAGCAATATTTTGATGATCACGCGAGAATTCGTCCGTGACAAGTTACTTTTGATATATATGCACAAACAACAACAACCCAGTGTCTGATTATTAATTACTGTCCAAAAAAAAAATTAGGTACTATTTTTACATTTAGTATTTAAATAAGATTAGTTTTTATATGTACACACATTAACAAAAAACAACTCAGTTTCTGATTAATTACTGTCCAAAAAAAAGAAAAGCAAATTATTCGGGTTTGATTTTTAAATGTAGTATTTGAATTACGGTACTTTATATACATATATATACACACAATAACAAAAAGAACCCACTTTCTGATTAATTACTGTCAAAAAAAAAAGGAAATAAGTCGGGTATCATTATGATGGTCCTTTTTATATATACACACACTAACAAAAAGAACCCACTTTCTGATTAATTACTGTCCAAAAAAAAAAAAAAAAAGCAAATTAGTTGGGTATCATTTGAAAATTGAGTGTGAATTTTTAAATGTTGTGGGTAAATTGAATAATGTAGAATTGCATATTATTTTCTATTCAAAAAAAGACTAACTTTTTATATATACACCTGGGTCTCTTTTTACGCGGACTTATTTAACATGATTTTAAAGTTACGCGATTCGCGTTTCACCGGAAGTCGATTTCCGATAATGCGCTATTACTTTAAATAATAAATTTCGCGCACTTACGTTATATTGAAAGTAATAGCACATTATTGGAATTTGACTTTCATCTTAGTAATTTCAATATTTTCAGTGCTTTATAATAGTAAGATTTTATGCAATAATGAAATTAAAATCATGATTTCCACATTTTATGTATACACATATTAAATTTTACAAGATTATAACGTAAATTTGTTCAAACATTGTGCGTGTTAATTTTGCATTTTAAATCACACTCTGTTTTTGCTTTTTAAAAAAGAACGTAATCAATTATTATTTTCTTATTAATGACACTAAACATTAACGTGCTCTTAAATTCCAACGAGAGCTAAATGGTTTTATGTCTGGATATCGCGAGCTTCGTAAACAATTAATAAAATCATTGTCTCAAAGATTAATTACTAATTACGTTGTCACCAGAAAATCATAATTAAAACGTATAAAAAAATATAAATTACTGTACTGTAAATTATACATAAAAATATATTATTTTGAATAAAATTAAATATTATAGTTAAAAAAAGTTTGTCTTGCATCGATTTTTTTCAAATTTGAAATTTTTTATTAGTCATATTTTATTTCCTTATTTTTTTTTTGCGTGAATTTTAAAGTAATTTTATGTTGGTGCTTTGCTTTTACGCGAATTTTGAAAAATCACAGACCGCACCCCCCCTTTTTTCAATGTAAGTTACGTCTATTTTTGCACGATTTCGTTTGCGCGTTTTCTGAGGAACCTATCTATCGCGTAAAATGAGACCCAGGTGTATATACACACAAAGAAAATAAAACCCACTTTCTGATTAATTACTGTCAATATCAAAAAAAAAAAGTTATTCAGGTATCATTTTAAAATTTAGTATTTAAATAATATTATGGCTTTTGATATCTACACACTAACAATTCATTATTGTCCAAAAAAATGCAAAATAGTCGGTATCATTTTTAAATGTAGTATTTAAAGAACGGTACTTTTTATATATACACACTAACAAAAAGAACCCACTTTCTGATTAATTACTGTCAAAAAAAAAAAGCAAATTACTCTGGTATCATTTTTAAATTTAGAGTGAACGTAGAAATTTTGTGTAAATTGAAAAATATATAATTGCGTATTATTTTCCATTAAAAAAATACTATAACTTTTTATAAATACACACAAACAAAAACAAACCATTTTATGATTAATTACTGTCCAAAAAACGTCAATTATTCGGGTATCATTTTAAAATTTAATGTGAATTTCTAAATTTTTGTTTTTTGAATAGTAATATTATTTACTATTAGTTCCTCTAATTTCCTATTACAAAACTAAAAAAGCCGATATTTATAGATAGAATCACAGGCCCGGCCCGGAATCATAATATGTATGTGTTTTTGATTAGCATCAACACCATCAAATGTCTGGCACGAGAGAATAGAAAACTACCCAAAATTTAAACATTTTTTTGCTACAATACATATTCTTAGAAGAAAAATGACATTCATTCAATATACATTATAACTAAATTTATAATATATAAATTCCGTAAATACGTGGTAGTTATTAATGTTTACTATAATATTAAACTTTTATTTTAGAAAATGAATTCAAGTTGTGTGTTTTTAATAAAATAAATATATATAAAAATCTACATTTATAAACATTTCAATTTTATTTATTTCTGCTTTTAAAATTTTAATAAAATTTGTGAATTTAGCATTGATACAATATGTACATTCCCAAAGTAAATAATAATTACAGCAATCTATTTTTTACTCATTTTTGAATACTTAATACTTTTATCCTTCAGAAAATTTTCTGATTTTTAAAATGGTAAATATTTGCTATTATAAATTAAGTTAACCTCACAAAGGTTATGTTCACCGTTTCATTTTCTGAAACAATTAATATGAATCTAAGAAAACCTATTAAATTAGTAGTTACAAAGTTCTACAAATATGATGTAAAAACCACAAGTCTCAATATATTTATGGGTATACACGTATTTGTGTGCAAATGAATGTATGTGCAAATTACACACACACAAACCTTTCCCATGTTTTAATACCATTAAAATGCTTTGCTTATGGTATACTTACTTTTTTGGTCTTACTGATTGAATATTTAAATATAAAATAAATAAAAACATAATTTTTTTAAAAAAAAAACATTCATTTTATTTATGTGTTATACTTTTTATTTTTTTCCACAAGTCTGAACTTTTATTTACAATTGTTTTTGTCTCTCCAAACATAAATTGCTGAAAAAGTGCTTTAATTTTTTCTTCTCAACTCTGGCACAGGAATGTTGAAAGAATAAAAAAAGTTTATGTACTTTTTTTTTTGTTAAAAAAAAAAGACAATAAAAGCAAAAAAAAGAGGGAGGTGTGCCATTACTTAACAAAATCACGTGAGGCACAAATTATTTTACACATCTTAACATGATGGCATTTTTTTTTCTTCTTTCAGCTGATGAAAATTTTGGATGCTGCTACATTTTAATTATTAAAAGTTCACAAAGTTATTTTGATTTGGTCTTGCAGGCTTATGCATGATCTTTTAAACTTAATGAGTAAGGTATTTTAACATATATTTATATACATTTGCACACATATTTTGAGGCATGTTGTTTTTTATAATGAAAAATTGAATCTTTAAATAATTCAGAAAATGTTATCCATTGGGTTTGGAATTATAATTTCTCACACAGGAAGAAAAAAAAGTGTACATCATAAATTTCTATGTAAATATATACATATGTTAAACCTTAATTTTAAATATTAATTCAGTTTTCTAAAGTAATATACCCAATAAAAGTAAATGTCATTAAGAAGTAAAAAATCATGCTTCAAGTTTTTACACCATTTCCAAAAACCTACCATTTTATTTTTGAGCAAAACATTTAAATGATTTTATAAACAACTGGGACTTTAAAATGACAACCATTTTACTTTATTTAAAAAAAAAAAAAAAAAGGAAGGAGAGAGAACCATATATATATATTTTTTGAAATTATTTTGGTTCGTCAATTAAAAACATTTGCTAGAAATGTACATATGTATATATTTCTCAGTGATAATTGTAAGGAGTTGGTATAATTATATGTTGGCCGCTAAAACTGGTTCATACTCCTCACATTAATATTAATGTTTCTCCTTAAATTCAAATGTTTTGCCATTAGGCATAATGAATGGCCTTAGCTTCAAAGCAATTTTCAAATTTGTTGGCAATCCCAAAAACATTCATCAAGAATGTTTAGATTCAAGGAATTACCATCTATTTGTCAGCAGACCAGCAAGAGTAGAAATGATGTTTTAAACCATCATATTATAATGCAGTTTATTTTGTCTGCAAAGCTGAATAGAAGCAGCAATGAAAACTAGTTGGTGGAAGAATAACATCTCTTATTGATTGCTGCAGACATGTATAAATATGTTTTCTTTTTAAAAATAAATTTACAAACAGCTCCTTTTGTCAATTTCATACTCCAAGAGTGGTTGTCAGATGCATCTAAGTTCCAGCGAAGCTTACGTTCTCCAACACTTTTTTTTTTTATAAACTGAACAGATGGAAAATATATATATAAGGTAATACACTTCCAATTTAAGTTTTGAGATAACACGGTGGATAAATCCTGCAACAAAGAACAGGAAGGAAAGCACAGATTTGTTCAAAGTTGTCTATTTCTTAATATTGACCGACTTCTTCCACCCAGCCAAAGATTTTCTGCTATTTCAACTTGAATATCTGTAATGTGTAATAATAGTTTTTAAGAAGCACATCATCAACTAACTAAGAAGGGCTTGATGCTATGGGAAGTCTGATGAAAATATTCTATTTTATTGTTGTTAAACAAGCTCTTCCACAATGTTGAAATTAAAAACAAAAATGATGGCTATCCCAATATGAAAATATACCACTGTTCAGATGGGAACAAGCATAAGATAGCATCACTCACGACCAATCTTTATTTATCTTTATAATGGTACTTTCCCCCTATACCATATCAAAAGCAATCATGCTATATAAGAAAC
Source organism: Epiperipatus broadwayi (assembly GCA_028023455.1). Lineage (NCBI taxonomy): Eukaryota > Metazoa > Onychophora > Udeonychophora > Euonychophora > Peripatidae > Epiperipatus > Epiperipatus broadwayi. The sequence continues at coordinate 1,592,762 of JAQFVV010006279.1, read as the reverse complement.
AGGCACTAGGGAAATTTATCCTGAAATATATATAGATTGTTAGTGGCTGCTACAGCAATGATATTTTCAGTAGGATGCCATGCTGTGTGGAGAATTTTTTTATTAAAGTCTAAACAATCGACACTTATTTCATCCTTTTTCCGCTTGCCTCCCGTGCACACTTTACGAGGTTTTAGGACTGTCTTTGGTTTAGCTATTTCTCGTGATGCTTCTAAAGTTACATCCCGTTTAGTGTTACGGTCAAACATACGGAAAAAGTTGTTGTATGACCCTGTCATTATTGCACTGAAAAAAAAAAAGAAAAAGAAATAAATCACTCAAAACAATAGTTATTAATATATGCTTTTAAACATCTATTACCACATTATTTAACTAAAATATACCTTAATTAAATAATGAGCTAATAGAAAACACACCCATTCATAATGTGTGTATCATTAAAAATATTATTTAATATATAAAATAAAAAAAAACTTTTAAGCTCAGATCAATCAATGTATTATTTTAAAAATTAGTTTCGGTTTACTTTATACAATAATTTATGTATATCAAGTAAAAAATTTGTTTCATTTTTAAAATCAAAACTTAAAAAATTATATTTAGAAAAGATGATGTATTTTGCTTATTATTCTTCAAGTATGATTGTCAACATAAATATTTAAATATATTACTACATAGAAAACAAATAAATAATAATAATTAAATAATCCATGCGGCCACTTTATAAATCTTAATTTTTTTGATAGGCATTTTTAAGTCTCTTCCACCAATATTCATAGAACTAAATCTTAATAGCCATATAAACCTCAGACATGATAATACAGTTCTTTATAGTCTTTTTGTCCAGCCACAAAAAATTTGAAATCAAAATTTTCATTAAAAAGTTATTGGATAGAATTAAATTTGCTTTTCAAGTTATTGAAAAAAATACAATAATCCCATTAACATGAAGAAAAGTTTCTTCATATGATTCACATAATTATCAAAAAAATTAGATACGAATCTTGTTGAGAAATGTATTTAGAAACATATTATAAAAAAATTTAATGCCCGAGTCAATGATTCAACCAATAGCACATTTCCTAACACTTTTATGGATGAATGAATTTCCTATTGGCACCATGACTGAATTTTAGGATGAATCATCATTAATAGAACTTTGTATGACATCTGAGTTATGTTAGTCTATCTGATCTCATATCTAAATAAACTAATCCTCATCTCACCAATTTTTTACTTATTTTACAATATCAGATGGCTGACAGGAAAGTTGATGTGAAATAAAGAGTCACTATATATTCTTCCAAATGATTTAACGTCAACTAATCCAAGACCATTGTTTCTGGCTGGTATTCTTAAGAGTATTGTTAATTGCGAATTTTTTACTGTCCATAAGCATTCCTTCCCAATATACTAGCTATCTCTTTAAAATTAAATTTTTTTATTGGTTTCATCTTAATATTGTTGCTTTAGACTTTAATAAAATTTCCAGGTGTTTTAATAAATGTTGACATACTTATTCAACAATTAAATCACTAAAATTCAAAAGATTTAGTTTAAACTTACCAAGCCAATCTAAATAACAACCATTTAGATATGGGCATGTGCAGGGCATCAACTACTATATTATTATAAAAAAATCCATGGCATATTATTGTAATGATGTGCTATCACATTAAAAAAAAAAAAGAAAAATTTTCGTTTTTACTTCTTCTATGAACCACCATCACCTTTTAAAATAAGTTACTGTATGCTAATATTTCATATCAATATTATTCAATAGACATATATATATATATATATTGAAATATAATTGATTATCACTTATTTTTGGTGGATATAACATGATTATAATTCCTCATTCAATTAATGATTTTTTAACATAAGTTTATTATTGATTACAATATTAAAACAATATTTTAAAAGTTCCAGTAAATTTGATCAATTTTGGACATCTTACATTTTGATTAGTAATGAAAAATAACAAATTTAACTTCTTGTAAGAATGCGTTATAGGTTCATTCAGCAATGATAAATTGGACAAAATTATAAAAGAACACTTCAAATTTCTATAATCAGTATTTAGTATTTAAATATGAGTTAAGCAACATTAAAATAATAATAATACAGTATACTAAATGAATTAATATACCCGAGTGACAAAATTTTTTTTTATGTGAGCCACAAAAAAGGTGGGGGAGGTGGCCACAAATTATTACCATTTTTGTTTTAATTATATAAAAATCATTTAATAGCTAGCAAATGATCAACAGTTTTTGATTAAATTTTACTATAATCAAACTGAATACCTTATATAGTAGGACTACAATATTCAATATATTTTGTTTCAAAATTTTCTTACATACATAGTACGTAGCAAATAACACCTGTTTTATTTATAAACTCTGATTATAATACAGTATGTATTGTTTACCATATTGTAGACATACAGCATTTTTTAACATGCACATACATATATAAAATTAATAATAACTTTTTATCTATCAGTATGCATATATAAATTAAGAAGACAGAATAAACAAAATAAAAATAAAAATCTTATGGCCAACAAAATTTCAAATTGCCCATATCGATTTACTTTCTAATCCAATACAAAACATCTACCAGAAAGGTTAATCTTCTATTTGTTTTTTTTTGTCTTTTCATTATTTCTCTAATAGATTATTTATTCTTTTTAAACATAGAACCTATTTCTGAACAATTTTTTCTTTTATATAAATTGATAATTTTTGTCACTTACTAAGAATAAATACCATTTTTCTAAAAATTATAGTTACAGAATATTTTGTCAAATGAAATACTGAATTATACCAAACATTTCAAATAAAAAAAAAAAAAAGAGAAGAAAAAATATCTGTGTAATGTATTTAACACTAAGAAAAATAGATAAAAAAAATCATGTTAAAACTGATGAGAGAATTACAATATGAAAAATGCTGCTAAAAATACTATTAATAAAAAATGTTCATAGAATTTACTTATGTATTTTAAAGTTATTTTTTATTTCTTTACATTGGGGAGGGGGGGGGGGGCTTATAATTAAAATAATGTTTATTGATAAAGCACTTATTGCAGTATTTAAAAAATTAATTTTGCAAAACCTACCTCAACTTACATACAAAAAAAAAAAAAACCCTTTTATTTTAAATTAGTAACATTTTAATAGAAAGTTGCAAACAAAACAAGATTTTTTTTACATTTACAGTAAAATGACAAAAAGTTACTGATAAGAAGCAAAATTAAATTTTCTAAAGCAAAAGAAAGTTACTTTATTTCTAAATTATAGAAATTAAAAAAAAAAAAAAAAGGAAAACAATCGCGCAAATAAATACTGTATTGAAATAGTGATTTATCGATAATAGATGTCAAAAAGAGAGAGAGAAATAATGGATGCATATTTCTGTAACATATTTCTATGGCTCTGAATTCAGACTAAACAAAAAGACACTAGAATGCCAAAAAAATAAAATAAAAAATGATATGTGTGTAAGATTGATCAAGATTTCACCATATATATTTATTATAATTAGTTTATCATTATTGAATAATATTCTGGTAATTTAATTCTCAAATTCTACTGGTATATACTGAATTAAATGTACTCTACATTTTTGCAATATTTAATAGAAGCCCTAACAGTAACAAAAATAAAGTCAGTGTTTGGGAGAAAAATTTTTTTGACAAGATTAGACAGAATAACTATAAAAGCAATTTTCAATTATGCCTAGCTTTTTCTTTGGAAAAAAAATTGCCATAACCAAGTAAGCATTTTTTTACTTCTTACTTCTATGTCTTTTAATTGATGCAATAATTATTTTTTAAGTAAATAACACTAAAAATATATATTGGACTTTTTCCCTAATTATTATTGAAAACTTACGATTCAAAAAGAAAGACATACAAATGTGTTATGTTTAAATATCATTACATTTACTTCAATTTAAAATAGAACTTAATGTACATGCAACTGATATAATAGTGGAATTAAAACATTACACAGAGGGAAAAAATAGTTATGGTAGCAGATTTTGTTCAGATTATGAGAAAATTTCTGGCAATTACTTTTTGACTCTCTAAAAATTTAATAAGAATTTGTTAGTAAAAAAAGCATAATTTTTTTTTCAAGAAATTCCAAGATTATTTTGTATATATTTTAATTCATTAATTTTAATTTATGAAAATATAATTATCAGAACATTATTCAATAATGAGCAAACAAATTATAATATGGGGTATGTGAACTGAAAGTTCATTAAATATAGAATATCCTTATAATGTTCCAAAAAGATTTTATAATTTCATTACTAATAAAACAAGGATCTTAGGATACTAAAAAAAAAAAATATAATATTGAAATGCCATCATTGTTCAGAAAAAAAAAAAACTTGATAATTCATGATTTTAATGCTATGCAAAGAGATAAAATTTATTTAAAAAGGCGATATTAATCGTTGTAATTCATAATCTTCAGAAACACTCCAAAGAATATAAATCAGAACTGGCTAATCATTTAAAAATAGTTATAGACTGTAAGGGTAGCTTACAATCCTATCAAAACCAACCATTGTTTATCCACACCACCAAACCAAACCCATTCAAAACATAAGCTTAACTAATACATGATTGAATATGCACTATCCCTTTTTTTAAGCATATATATATATATTGTAACGGTCAAATTCGTCTATCTCGTTAACAGACTGCAGAATTCAAACCCCAAACACGAAACTGAACACTCTAGGAGGGGTTGCCTTCTAGATATACTAAGATCGAATCTAAAATCTAAATTCCACAGCGCCATCTATGTGATAACGCATCTGATGCTACTAATAATATATCCCTTTACCATTGCCTGGTGGTCAGGGAGAAACAAAGAGACTCTATACTACGAGATAACTTGGGTTGCTAATTAATGTCTATGGCTAGTACAAAAGAAATGTATAAAATAGATATATAGACCGAGACAGTGATAGGGATCAATAAAATAAAAGATCAAAATTAGTTTTATAAGATTTAAAAGATTTATTCACATAGCAAGAAATATATATAACACACGCTGTCTGCTTATATGAGACAGGAATGCTTACTAAAATGGCTGTTAGCATAACATTCCATAAAAATTACATTAAAAGGTTGTTAAGTACATAGTCTATACCTCGGTCTAATATAGTATTATGATAATGTGCTTAAAAGAGATGGGAAGATGTGTGAGGTGCTCTGAGTAAATTATAAAAGTTTAATAAAACATTTGAACATTAAGGTTTAATAGAACATTTCTTGATTTCGAGAATAGCACAGACCAAAGCTTATTAAGCGATAAAGTGGGGATGTGATCAAGGCATTTATTTTATAATTATAATTAAAGTTATATTGGGAGGTCGGTACTGCCAATAAGAAATTTATTAAAGGATGGAGGGTGTGATACGTTTAAATCACAAATGCTTTGTAAAATATAAATAAGTAAAATTATAGTGAAATGACAATGGAGGGCGTCTCGCCGTTGATCCGTAGGAATGTGTTGTCACGGACAGCCGAAGTCTGGACTCATCCAAAACTTAGCGACTGAGTGACAGCTGCGTCTAATTCCCAGGTGTGACATTTGAGGACACACTCTGCCTGGGAACCACAGAAAGTGAAATTGGAAACGGTTTTGGCCGTTTAAAGCCCTTGGAGATAAACAAAGCGGTTTCGACAACCAATTCACTTACTAGCAATACTCGACTAACGTATATAAAGCATACAAAATGGACTTACTTAGATTGAGAAAATGCCTAATCAATTCCCCAATAATTATTTAAAAAGAGTCCACCCATTCTTGACCTCAATTACGAACTTTGAAATTAAAGCAGAATATATTTCAAAATAGGAAAATGCGTGCTTGCGGGTTTGAAAAGAAAGCATAGATTTATTTACGCAATCATGCATTTGTGACATATTTAATCATTGACCTCGCACATAGTCTCATATTAGGTTCAAATCGATAAATGTGGATTTTAAACTATATAATTATTACACATATTGACTAAGATGAGAATAGCCTTCGAACGAGTGACTCACGAGATAATAAAAATGGGAACTATTTATAATTTTAAAATGCCTTAATATCGGCGTCTTGCTTTCAACAAAGGGAATAATCATAATAAAATAAAGAGAAAGATTAATAAATATAAAATATTAACCCAAGGATAGAGAGCAAAATTATTGATTATATTAGAACATTTTAAAAGAATACATGATAAAGTAAAGTAAAAGGGAAAACAATTTAAATAGCTATAGCATATTAATTATAGGAGAGAATCACAAGACTCTTAGGTTAATTTTGGGGTTACCTCTGGAGAAGCATTTGCAGGTAGATTGATTGTCGGCAGGTTTTATACGACTCAGCAGCAAAATCTGGTATTGTTTATATTTCGGCAGCAGCAGCAGTTTCAAGGTTTCCTATGTGACCGCATTTGATGGTATAGAGCAGCGGCCGGCCATTCCTGAGGGGAAAATAGCCTTCTTGTCGGCTCTACTTTGTCATTTCAAAGCTAGCAATTTTAAAGGTTGGGTGATTCATAGATATTTCAAGTGGTATTGTAGAACACGGTAAAATTTATTTGAAGACGAAAACTCGGCTTCAAATACTTAAGTTTGCAGGCATTAAGCTATTGAATTTGCAAGTCTCAGATAGTTCAGCAACAATTATTTTAGAAAGCTCAGCAATGTGCTTAGAAATCTTAGAATAAAATATCTCAAAGAATAATGCTAGAAATCTTGCTAGAAAAATAATAGAATGAAGAACAAAAGAAAACCCTCCTATGTATAGTGAAATTGCACAATACAACTGCCCTGGAGCGTTACAAAAATATTCCAAACTTTGCTCACTTATCAGCTGTAATCAATCCTATACGAATGTCTAAAGGAATTCAACAAAATTTTAATTAATTTCTATTGTTAATTTCCCTGTCGACATTCGGATTACAACTTTGATTTAATTAAAACTTTTGCTAATTGAAAGAAAAGACCTTAAGTGGACATCTGCTGCATTTCTAGATAAACTTCTATAACATTAAATAATTAAAACTATTGTTCCTACCAGCCCTCATTTATTTTAAATAGAAAATATATGGCGTGAGTTTAAATCTAAAAGAAAATTATTTTACTTTTAATTTTCAATATTTGAATCTATTTACGAAACGAATATAAATTTTATTTTAAATCAAAAACAAATATTACGACTGTAATATATTTTTGTAAACAGATTCAAACAAAATAATTTTAAATAACAATTTATTATTTTAACATAAGTTTTAAAATACATATCACAGTGTGTGTGCAATTACGACCTATATAACCTACTTTTTGAATAAATCTTAATTATGTGAACATACACATAATTAATAACATTTTATTTATTTGGGCATGAGTTATACAATTATATATAACACGAGCGTTTGTACTCGTGGTTTAAAATTGGGTGGGATTTTCGGTATATAAGCGCATTGCAGACACACTTCGATACACTGGGATTTAAACTAAGGTATGAGGGTAGGAAAAGGGTGAGAAACGGTGAAATGAAGATCTTCTGCAGATCTTACTGTTTCAATATATATATATCATGACGAATGTTTGCGTTATTAAGTATCAGGTTAAACAAATGCCACAATGAACTAAATTTCTCTTATTTAATGAAAAATAAAAGCCCAATTAAAGAAATCATTCAAATATACATATACCAACAATAAATTAATTATCAATGTATGTCATGAATTGAGACATAGACTCAGTAAACATAGTGATAATCCAATGTCAAGCCAATCTCTAAGCAACCAAGTGTGGAAAATAAAATTAGAATTCTGTTACATAATTTTATTTTTTTAACTACAACCAATATAATATGTGCAAGGCAGCCACAGTAATGTCAAAAAAAAAAAAAAATTGGAAAAGCTAGTATACCAAACACTGGAAACCAAACTTGGTATAAAAAACAAACCCAGTTCATTTCCGTCATCTTTTGTTATTTTTCAAATAATGCATTAACTGTATAAAGCCAACATCCTAAGAGTGAATGTTCAAATGCGAAGGAAGATGGATGACATAAACAGTGAGGATTGCCAATTCCTAACCTACCCTGACACTTCTCTGAGGAGTGCCAAAGCACGAAACCATGGTCAGGGGTTTGGGGAGGGATTCCTGACAGAGATATTTTAAGTGCTGGCTCTGTCTAAGCATTTATCATAAAGCTTGTAGAGGAATTGGCAATCCTCACTGTTTATAACTTACAAGCTTAAGAGATAGGGTCATGTGATCTATGACTTATTTTGACAAGATGGATGACATGTTTGAATATTCTGAATTATCCATATAATTTTCTTAGCGCAAAACCATAAGAAATTACAACTGATGCTTAAATAGAGAAGAGTTTGATAAGTTTGTGCAGTTTAATAAAGTAACTGAACTGATTTTAAATTGATATTTGAGAAAGTGCACTATTATTTGAACACGGGCAAAGAAAAAATAGAACATCGCCAGCATTTAAATAAAATGATGAAGTAACTTTTTATTTTATAAGCCATTAAGTGCCAAATAGCAAATAAAGAAAAGTTAAATCTGTTATAAACTGCTGTGCAATATATTCTGGCTCAATTAACAGTGCCATAGAACTGAGTATCACTGTCCTGACCCTGGAAGCGCAATGACTTAATCTACTTACCTGTATAATGCCTAAAGAAACACCAAATGCTTTATACTAAATGTCTACTTGGATAGAGAAGGAAAGCAACTGCAGAAAATGGATGTAATATTATTTCAAGCGCATTGCCAAAGAATTCCAGCAGGTGATGAATAATTTACCGAAGGAGAGTGAACTGAAGAGATATAGACCATATTCATATATAAGTCTGCAAAATTCTAGTATTATTTTATTTCCACACATGGAAGCGTGTCTACAAGTTGGAATAGTCTATTATATATAAGTGAAAGCAACGAAATGAAGGGGGAAATTAATTAAATTAGATAAAATAAAGGAAGCATACTTCATAAATAATGACACTCAATCTATCAATAGAAAAGTCACCTGTTTCACCATTTCAAAAAGATGGACAAACTAATCCTAACAAAATAAAATACTAAAACATAGCACCTAACCAATTAGCATAAATTAGAATACTCCCCCTCATTGATTATCATCATGATATGAATTAAGGTAAGATCTTTGAGATTATTCCATATTAAGCACATACTTATTACGGCAGAATTAGTGTTATTTGTTCATTGTTAACTAACAATCATTTATATTTATTTTTTCGGTATAAATGACTAATCTTGTACAAATGTTCTTTTCTATCAACTATAGGGAACCATACATAGATAGAGGAATCCCCAAAGAAGATGGAACACCATTGATCTGAATTGGATAAAGAGGCTACTACAAATATACCCGTATAATATTATAAATTAGCTAATTAGCTTTGCGATTGATTTAATAATAATTTTTTATTTTATTTACTTTGTAAATAATTAGTACCATGTCATGTATCTCTACCATGGATAAAGATTTGGAATAGTGAATACATTTAATTGTTGATATTGTAGAAATACATCCCTGACACACACAATTATATTGTTTTATCATATTAAAAAAATTTTTTTTTGTTATTTAATAAACGTTGTTAACTTGATTTAACATTAAACTGGTCTCTAGTTTATCAAAATCATTGTAGAAAAAAAAAACAAATTCATATTTCAAAATAAAGTGCTTTAAGGTCTGCCCATCCCTCATATATGTATGTAAATGGATTATGTTCTGTACATGAGGGGTCAGAGTGACTTGTGGTCAACATGGGTAGGATGAGAAGGTTGGCACTAAGGTGGTCTTTGAGCATTCTATCATCAGATTTTCAATGAAATGGATGGCTGAAGAGTTGTGGGGTGGAGTGGTTTGAAGCCTGTCCATTAAAGTATGAAGATTGGCTATCTTAATATAAGCCGAACTTTGAGGGTGTTTGAATTTCAAGTCGGTACAACTTTTCAAATCTTTGTAAGAGTAATGTCATTTATATTTAAATAATGTTGTTAATTACTAATAATTGTCATATGGTCCCCACCCTTCCCTAAAAAAATGTTAATATGTAAAAAATTGGCAAAGTGTATGTTCGAACACACTTCGACAAAGCTCGCACTAAGTCACGTTTCAGCGGGGAAATATATACGAGACCAATAAAAGGTCTGAGAAGAACGTGCAATTTTTAAACTTTTCAGAATTGCCGAGTACAGAAAGTGAGGGAGAATGTGTCCTTTTTTCAAGCACATAATGTCCTCCCAAATACCAGACTTTTTATTACAGCAATAAAATAATAAATAAGTTCAAAAAGTCCAAAATTTGTGTACTTTTTTTTTTTTCATTTCATTAAAAATTGACAAGTATTTGGATGATCTTTTTTGCAGCGGGGTTAAAATAAATGACTATTTTTGTTGACTTTTTGTTAATAATAACAAAGTATGAAAGCCCCCCCCCCCCCCCCAAAAAAAAGCAGTTTATTGTAGAAGGCAAAAAAAAAAAAAAGGTAATTCAAATGAAATATAAATAAAAGTAAAAAGTGAGAAAAAGTTGTTGGAAAAAAAAAAGAAATTATTGACTTTTTGTTACAATTATTTTTCCGAGTGTGGGTGTTTGAAAACAATTTTTTACACCCAAAAAACTCAAAAGTTACTTTTGATTTAATAAGAAGAAAAACAATTTGGTCACCCCCCCCCCCCAAGGTTGAATAAAATTCGAAATAATACCCAAATAATTGCATTATATTTTTTCATCAGGGTTAAAATAAATGACTTACAAGCTTAAAAGATAGGGTCAAAAAGTTGTTTATTGTAGAAGCCAAAAAAAAAAAAGTCTCTAATTCAAACGAAATATAAATAAAAGTAAAAAGTGAAAAAAAGTTATTTAAAAAAAAAAGAAAAATTATTGACTTTATGTTACAATTATTGATCTGAGGGTGGGGATTTCAAAACAATTTTTGAACCCCCAACAACACTAAAGTTACTTTTGATTTAATAAGAAGAAAAACAATTTAGTCAACCAAAAAAAAAAAAAAAGGGTAGAACAAAGTCGAAACAAGTCCCAAATAATTATACCATTATATTTCCAAAGTTTAAAAATTCAGAAAAATAAACACAAAATTAAATTACCAAAATTTGTTGGATTAAAAAAAAATGTCAGGTTAAAAAAAAAAAAACAACGAAAAAAATGAAAATTTGTTTAATAAAAAAGAAATCATGTTATAAATGAAAGAAAAATTTGTTTAATAATTAAAAAAAAAACCAATCAATTTGATTGATTTTTGTATAGCATCAAAAGCGGCCGTGTCCAGATTTCAGATGATTACCCTTTTTTTTTAATGCTTACAACTTTTAAAATTACTCTTCAATTTGATAGAAAATAATTTATTCATATTTTCTATTTAGCCATTAAAAAAAAAAATTCTACAATTCACTTGTATAAAAAAAATTTCTAAATATATGTAATCCCAGCTTATTGGCTTTACATACAATGAAAAAATATTATAATTATTAGAATTCTTAAAAATTAAAAAAAAAACATCAATTATTTTAATATACTTAATAGGTATACAATCATTAAAAGAAAGTTAATAAAATTAAGTTAAATATAAAAAAAATTAGACTTAAATTACAAATATTTTTCTAGCTATAAAAAAAAAAAAAAAAAGGTTCATCAACAGCATGTCACAGTATTAATTACACAGTGATCTAAATTCTATTAATACATATGTATTAATAATATAAATGAGCAAAGTATAAATACTAATAAAAACTAGCTAACCTGTCAGATCCATTCCAACAGCATTCAAATTTGTCAAATATACAATCGTTCTCATAGAGACTACACAGTTTACTTCGTAGGTATTCATGCACTGGATATGTTTCTACAGGTTTGGTGTCCATGTGCAGGTCCCACACTTTAACTGATAAATAATCCCGAGAAATTAAATAACGTCCATTATGACTAAATTTTACATCTGATATACTGGAAATAATTTCAGAAAAAAAACTGCGATTGGTCGGGTCTTCTGGTTCCTCAAATACTATAAAAGTAATAAAATTTATAAAAGAATATTCATTTCATTTTCATTCTTATAAATAATGCATTCTTTTATAACAAAAATGTGAATTTAACTTCAGATTCCAAACTAAATTTTTAAACACTAGCATTAAACAATTTTATTAAATCCAAATGAAAATCTTTTAAATATCACTCTTAATGTTTTTTTTTTTTTGTTTTAAAAAAATGCAAATGCATAAAGTTTTCCAGTTTCCATAAATTAAAATGTCATTAGAATATTGCAAATAAACAGTAACAAAAAAAAAATAAAAGTTAACTTGAAAGAATTATACTAAAATTTAATATCTACTATAATGTACTTAAGCGGTATTCATATATCTAAAAATAAAAGATTAAGTGAAAAACAAATATGCTTTGATTTTCAATTCCTTTCAATAACTAAATACAAACTACACAAATTTCAATAGAGAATCCTTTGGTTTAAAATCTTTCCATATTCACTTATTGTACAATAAATGAATAGGTTATTGCTTAGGGTCTCTATAAAATATCATGAACCATAGATCCCTAGTTCATCTGCCATTCTACTATTGCACTAAACTGCAAAAAAGTCATGTTATATAATTCAATATCTATTAATTACTGCAGGGGTCCCCAACCTTTTTGCACTTAAGAGCACATTCTATAATATCGGCCAGGAGGCGGGCACCATTTATTTTTTCAACCAGATGGCGGGCACCATTTATTTTTTCAATGTAAATTTATAGTTGGATATTGTTAATAATACACATAATGTACAAAAAAATATTTATTTCAAAAATAAAATTTTAACATATAATTAACGTTTATATTTTTACGCTGTAAAAGTATAGTATGCTCTACAATTTGATTACAATATAATACAATAATTTATAAGAAATTTTAAAAATTAATTTTATTTGTATCAGATAAATATTTTTTTATCGTGTTTGGATAGCAGTGAGCACATGCAAAATAGTCTGCGGGCGCCATGGTGCCCGCGGGCATAGGGTTGGGGACCCCTGAATTACTGTATATAAATCATCTGCATCTTTAAAACACCACACACAATTAAAAACTTGAATGCAAGTCCAATGCAGTCTTAATTACATAATATAAATAAAAACTAATACATTCTCAATGAAATGCTAGCACATATTTGAAATTATTATTAAAATTACTTAGCAATAAATATAAGGAAGAAAAAAGATTCAATTATATCATTAAAATATTAATAATACATTTTGTAGACTTTTAATTATGGCCAATTAAAATATAGTAAATACATTAAATAGCAATAAGCTAAGCTAATGCACACGCGCTTTGAAGATTTAAATTATAAATGAATACTCTCAATTCCAAACACAAGATAAAGTCTTTTTGAAAAGATAGAATGAATCCATCTAGCTTTTCTTACCCAAACGTTTATGTATGGGCAAATCTTACGCATTTGGAAATGAGAGCGGGAGATATTAAATAATCACTTTAAATTACTTTTAGTATATTTGAATAAATTACGCTTGTGAAAATCTTTATAATTTCCGATATGTTTGGGTAAGAAAAGATAGATGGATTCATTCAATCTTTTCAAAGACTATATCTTGTGTTTGGAATTGAGAGTATTCATTTATAATTTAAATCTTCAAAGCGCATGTGCATTAGCTTAATAGCTGAATATTATTACTGTTTATAAAACATAGCGCTATATAAAATATTATTTCATTAAATAGCAATATATAAATTTTAATGTTTTCTGATATACATTTACAATACATATTGTAATATATATAGAATATACGAACAAAATAAATAAATAAAAATGTTCTTGTGGTTATCTTTATTAACATTTACATAAACAATGCTACAAGGTCATCAGATAAAGTTGTTCAAAAAATTTAATCTTAAAATTTGTTTATCTCCTCCCCACTATTATTTTGCAAAAAAAAATTATGAATTAATAAGTATATAGCAGGTAATTGCATAATTTAGTCTTGTGGCTAAAATCGACATATTAAAAAAAACATATTGATATGTTACATTGGACTTATTTTGCACTATGAAGAAAAAGTATAATATGAAAAAAATTGTAGTTGACAATCTGTTTTTAAAGAGCCCATGTGAGTTTAACTCCATTATAAACATCTGTTTGGCATTAATAGGATGTAGAATAAGAATGATAAATCAGCCATTAAATACTTATTCAAATATGAAAATTAATAAATAAGTGCATTTATATTTCTTGATCACTCTACATTAACCCCTCAGTTGTTATTTTTGTTTAGATCTTGTTGCTAGTTTACTAGGCCAAAATGCTATTTATGGTATTTGGACGTAGCATGCGCCACCTCTTGGTCAATTTTGGTCACAATTTCTTCATTTTAGGCTTATTTTATAGGAAATTCAAAATTTAAAATTGTAGTTCTAAAAATGTCTGCATATAGCATTATATTTTGGAAAAAAAAATCAATTTTCTTTGCTGGCTATTGGTGCTTAGATCAGTCTCTTTTCTCTGAATGCCTGCCAAATCTGGAAATTGTACTGTAGGCGTTTCTAAATGACAAAGGCAGATGTTCTACACGTTCATAACTGATTTTGAAGTAAATAAGTATATTTATTGTAATTTTTTACATTCATAAATAAGATTTTACATTATTTTATCGAAATATAAAGTTTGATTCAAAAATTTTTAAATTTTACAAGAAAAATAAGCTTGCGAAAGTAATGGCTGTTCAAGACTAGTTGTTTATACCTAACAACTGTACTTTGAATAATAGGTGTTTCTAAAGTAATCAAAATAAAATCTTTTACGCATTCGTATTTTGAAGTAAATAAATATGTCTATCGTAATTTTTTACATTCATAAATAAGATTTTACATTACTTTATTGAAATATAAAGTTTGATTCGAAAAATTTTAAATTTTACAAGAAAAATAAGCATGGGAAAAGTGAACTGTTTTCAAGTCAAGTGGTTTACACTAACGAATGTAATTTTCATAGTAGGCGTTTCTAAATGACAAATTCAGAAACCAAGTCAAATTGTTCTACACGTTCATAATTGATTTTAAAGTAAATAAATATATTTATTGTAATTTTTTACAATCATAAATAAAATTTTACATTATTTTATCGAAATATAAAGTTTGATTCGAAACATTTTAAATTTTACAAGAAAAATAAGAATGTGAAAAATGATCAGTCTTCTAGAAAGTGAATAATGACACACAGATTGGTTGACATATAATTCTTTTGTTTTAAAGAACATTTAAGCTTAGCAATGGTATTAGCAGTGACATTATAAATCTTATTTAGAAAAGATACTATGAGATGACGCAGGTACAGCATACCACTTTAACCAATGTTTCATATCCTAGTATGAAAATTTTTAAACAAGAATTAAATATGGACATCTGCTCAGAGATGTACAGTTGAAATATTCACCAAATCCCAGAAGAGTTTGTGGAATCCTTACATGTACTTTATTGGTTCTGAAGATGTTTTATAATAAAACTCTAAGTCTGATCATCACAATTATTTAAAGAATGTCAAAAAAAAACAAGGAGCGTCTTTAATTTAATTTATAAGAAGAGGCATAGCCCTTTCCCTGAACAAGCAACAATGATTCCAACAGTAGTCTCAAACTAGGATTCTGATAGTGTAAAATTTAAAAATATTGTTTGCATTTCAGAATATCTTACATATGATGATACAATTGCTGTTCATTTATTTCAAAAGGAACTTACAATTAAGATCAAGATTGATATCAAATAGTTCTTGGCAGTATAATTTAAAGTCAGTATAAGTAATTTTGAAATTAGAGGCAGAATAACATTTCTACATAACTAGAAAAAAGGATATGATGATCCAGGAAAATTTTGAAAAGACTCTTAGCAAAGGCAAACCTCTGTTGCCTCTACAAAGAACAAATTGTGATATCTTTTCAGTTGTTTACATAAGTCCAATATCTACGCCATGGAATTCTATTTTTTTATAGAATAAGACAGAAAAATAGATGCATATCATATATACAAAAATTCCATTGTCCCCTCCCCCCCTTACATCAAATAAAGTATTATTGACAAAAGCATCATTTTATAACTGGAATAATTATTAGATCATAACGATTTTAAAACTGGTTAAAAAAAAAAAAATTATTCCATTACTTAGGTTAATTCACTTTTGCTACCATTAAGTTGTTATAATCTTTATATCACTTCTCTGCAGCATTATTAAATAACTCAATTCAGAATTTCAATTTGCTTGTTACCAGCTCTTTTATTGCACAACTTATTTTGGTTTCAAACATGTATTAAGAAAGAAAACAATTCATTAATCACAAATTATAAAATTCATAGTTCGTTTACAAAAATTAATATCATGATTAGTTTTATCCACAATATATTATCTTTATTTATTTTTTTTAAGTTTAGAAACACTGGGTTTCTGATTTTTTCTTTCTACATATTTCGTCTCTCAATATAAATACTTATTTGTAAAAAAGTTCAGATATATATAAAGTTTATAAAAAATGCTGATTATTCAAAACAGTTAAAACATAAAACAATTTATAAGTCAAGATATTGCATTTTCCTAATTCTTACGCTATGTGAATATTCTGTATTTTCACTTATTATAATATATTTTCATATTCTAAATCATGATTCATTAGTATTGAAGTGCACTTGATTAAAAAACTAAACGATAAGTAAATATGATGGTGGGTAAAGCTTGCCTATAATCGCATATGAATTTATTCATGTATCAACTGTGAAAAGGTTTTGAATATTCTGTGAACAATATTGCAAAAGATATTACTCACATAAAAGAATATTATTTAAAGGAGGTTACCTTGATAACAGATTGAGATTGTTATTGTTTAATTATTGACTGTTTTCCTATATTTACATTAGTACCTATCTAGCCTTGAACATTATTAGTAATATTACGAAAGAAAATATAAAAAGAATTAAATTTATATGAAAAACATCATCTTTCATTTAATGCACATATCTCTATCCTTTAATAAAGTATTTTATTTGTATTTGTTCTTTAGTATGGCATTTTATTTCCAGATATAATTCTTGGTTTTATGTGCTTAGTATGATGGATGGAAAGAAAAAAAAAACAAATTTAACAGATTATTTACATAAGTTAAGAGTTTCCTATATTTATTAAAATTAAAGACTAACCTTAATTTTTATTAAATAACCCTAAATGATTTAGCGCAGTAGTAAAATGATAAGACTAAAACCTAATGGTTCCAGGATTGAAGTTCGACTCATCACTTCTGGTATTAGAAGTCATATGATTGAGATAAAGTGATTGACCATTACTGTTTTACTAATCTTTAGCAGAAAATTCTTAAGTCACACATGGTATACTTATTTGTCTTAAATGAATTATTAAAAACAAAAAAAAAATTATCTGCTAACATTTAGTAATTAAATAAAATATAAATTAATTAAAACCAAATGCTATGTAAACTGAAACATGAACATTTTCTTCCAGCACTATATACACATACTTAAATATACATATATAAATGCACATAATAACTTACATTTTGAATGTTTATCACATAAGGCTGAAGCCCTCATATCACATAATCTAACAGTTCCTTTACTACTACTATACACAAAAACACTACATTCAGTAGGGTGAAACTCAGCTGCAGTAATAACTTCAGTTAATTCTTCCATATTAGCTGGTTTAATGTCAACAATATCTGATGTAATGTCAAGAAAACCCAAGTTAATTTTTGATATAGCAATATATTTTGAAAATAAATATAAAATTCATTTAATATAGCTACTGTATGTATACATACATATTATTTCTAAAAAAAATTTTTACTCGTACATTTCGTGGAACAAATAGATGCTAATATAGTATATCAGTAAAAACCTATCTTTTTTTTTTTTTTTTTTTTACAAAATGAATGCTTTATCCACCCATTAAAAAAATTTATAAAGAATTCTTATTTAATCTAGTTTCTAGTCATAACAATAATTTTACAAAATACAAAGTCAATAATGTTTTAATATTTTATAGAATACCTTGAGGCCGTAATTAAAGGCAAAGGTAAATGGGAATAATTAGCCCCTACAAATAAGAAATGAGATCTTATATGATTAATTATTTGAAGATAATATTACATCAACAGTTATGTTCCAATTGATATTCTGATCAAAGACTAATTTCAAACTGATGTCCAAATGAACCTGTGGATAAAATTAATATCGGATAAAGTTTCAATCTTATTAAAAACCATTTTATGTTAGAAGTTTACTTAATGGCTCTATTAAAAACAGTTAAATAAACTAATCTGACAACATGAAAATAAATTTAAGATTTGATTTTGAAGTTTAGATAAAATAATTTAATTAAATTTCTGTATTGGTACAGTTATAACCCTTTATATTCATGCATCATAGTGATGTGGGGATATTAAACTTAATTATATAGTTCAAAGAGAAGCTAGAATAAATTTGTTTTAGAAATAGTAGCCACTTAGTTTAGATATGAGTAATCAATGAACACTAGCAGACATCATTACTTCTTTTATAATAATTAAATGAATGATTGAAATTTTCAATCACTAAGATTTTGAACTGAAATCCACTTCAGCAACTACAAATGTTAGTTACTCAACTACATGCTATCTGTAAAAAAGTTTTAAACTTTGCAAAACAATAGTATATATCAAAGTATTACATAGTTCTCCCCATTTCTGAGGCCTGGTTAGAATTACTATCCAAAGATCCATTATTTTTGCTTACAGCAGGTAGCTCTAGAAAGGAATGATAAATATATGATGTTTTATATGATAGTAAACTATGCTAAAAGAATTGTAAGTAATGGCAAATCACCACAGACAATGCATGATTATAATACACTTTACTTACTAAATTCTATAGGCAAAAAATTTACAATATATAAAAAAAATTTACTATAATTTTGTTCAATGATAAATAAGTTTCAAATGTTTTTTCTTATATTTAGTAGTTTACCACATTACAATTCTGTAATATTTATATTAAGATTAATATATTGTAATCAAAGCTCAAAACTTTACTGGAAAAATTCAGTCCAACAAATGTAAAAAAAAAAAAAGTGATGTGTGTGTGTATTCTGATAGAATAGTATTAATGTAATACTATAAGATTAAACATCATCTACCATTTTAACAAAATTACAAGATCTTCCAAACTCATCATTACAATCCAATAGATCAAGACACACATACCAAGAATACAGTACAGTATGTTAAAACCTTGTTATTTCCTTCTTTAATAACATGCTTCAATTTTAAATATATATATTTAGTCTTATCTTTTGCATTCTTATCCTAATCCATATCTTTTAAAGCTTCAATTTTTCCTTGTCATTTTTCCTATTCTACATAACTGTCAGACTATTATTTAACAAGAATAACAATTAAATATTACTTTTATTTAATCTTAAATACATTCACGTTAAAAACACAGTATAAAAAAACATATTTAGGTAAATACTTGTAGATCAATAAACTCAGTTGATATAAGTATTTTCTAATTTTTTAAAATCAGTTTTATTTTTTTCCTAGTTAAAAAGGTTAAATCAGATTTCAATTAAAAGGCTGTGATTTGATAAATTTTTATTTTTGCGAATATATATATGTAAATCAATTATTCCAAAGTTTAACAATAACATCCAATTAAATCAGCAAAACCAAACTTAAGATTTGACATTAAAATATCTAAATATATGCTCTCCAGTATGATTATTTCATGATTAACAATCTTGCTAATCATGAAATAATTAAATTGGAAAGCTATGTGATGTCAAATCTTAACTTTGGTACTACTGATATAGATGGCTGCAAACATAATGGTATTCCAATAGTACAAATACCAATCATTTTAAACATAAATTTCAAAGCATATTCAAATATCATAGTGAAATATTCTAAAAAAATAATAATAATTTAAATAAACTACAACCTATAATGCCTTAAATATTAATTAATCTGTTACATTATAATTCCAAATGTGCACATAGTTAAACTTTGTTTGGGGTAATTAATTTATGTATTATTTTCAGTTTAGCTTTGTACACATTTGTTATTAATATAGTAAATTATTATTAAATAATTAACATTTATGATCTCATAATTTGAAATTGATTTCAAATGCTTTAGACTTTTTCATTTTAATGTCTGAATGTGTCAAAATTATTTCATGCTTTGAAGTCTATGCAGCCTTCAATTTAGTATTTAAAATAATCAGGGTTTGTATATTGCATTGGGATACAATTCACAGCCAGCTAAAGACCGATATTGAAAGTCATAAAAAGATCATTTATATTTTTATACTGCACTATTTCCATTATCTAATATGTGTATTGAATGTCTTTAAAAAAAAAATAACTTTATTTAAATATTCCAAATATATTCAACTATTAGTAATAGCACAAAGTTAAATTTTTCTAAAGACATTCAATACACATATTAAATGATGGAAATAGACCAATATAAAAAATATAACTAGAACACAATCATCACAAGAAAATATAAAAAGATCATACTTGGATAGCTTGTGCATGATTATTTTAATGTATCAAATAGGCCCCAAATTTAGTTCTGGCGATTTGATTGCCTGTAATAAATAGTAACTTTGGATTAATTAATTTTATGTACTATTTCCAGCTTAACTTTATGCATATTTGGATTATATTATAGAAGAATTATTATACAATTAATACTTAAGATAGAATTTGTAATTGATTTCAACTATCTTAGAATATTTTATCATGTTTGAACGTGGGATGTTAGACTGCTTCATGATTATTTCATGTTTTAAAACTATGCAGTCTTGGAATGACTTGTTTGTATATTGCAGTGGGATACTAATAGATTGATGTATTAAGGCATGAAACAATCTCACTAGAGAGCTTATGGTAATCTATTTTAATGTGATGTCAAATATTGATAAGTTTAAAATTGACAAATTGATTGACTACAATGGTAAACTTATTTTACGTATTATTTCATTTTACTTTGTGCATGTTTGGATCACATACATATATGTATAACCCATATTATAACTAATACAGATAAATATTATTTTTAATATCTATTTATATTTCCAGCATTATATAGTGGCTTTAAAGGAGTGGAATATTTATAAGAGATCATCTGATGAAAAAAAAAACAGGCATAGTGATAAACTATAAGCCTATCAACAAATGACAACACTTGCACAAAAATTGAAATATATGCATTTCTATCATACAATAAAGAAGATAAACTTCATGAAGTTATGAGAAATGATATTTCAATTTTTGATTTACAGTATAATTTTGCAATATAAGATTCAGCAGGATTGCAAAAAATGGATATGGAGCTTTCCTGATTCAAATACAAAAAATATAATAGATGACATTAGGATAAAAATTATTTACTATCAATTATCAATCCCACAATGTTAAACTTTTCATAAAAAGATAAACATTAATTATAAAAACAAGATGAATCACAAAAGATTAAATAAAATCCATTTTCAAAAAAAAATTCCCAAGCAAGTAGATAATTAAAAATATTGGGAGAGGATACAGCTTAAGTCAGATATCAATAGTTTAAAAGTTGATATTAGTTATAACCAAACCAAAAAAAAAAAAAGGCTGAAAAATATAAGGAACAACTGAAAAATTGCAGAACAGCAGAAAGGTAAAGGTGTTCATGAATAAATTAAAACACTTGAAATATCAATACAGAATCTAGAAAGTATGACCAAGAATAGAAAAAAAAAAAAGTAACTGCAAATCTTAACAGAAAATGGTGGATAAAAAGAAGACAAAAGATGCAAAAATGAAACTTTAAAGAGTAAGTACTGTTTTGCATTACATAAATTAGAATTTAATAATAATATATCAGAAAAATAGGGAAGAAAATAAATTATTTTTAAAAATATACAGTTTGTGTAATATTGTAAAGAAATAACATATAGCACCTAAAGAGTGGAAAATCTACAAGAAAAAAAAAACCCTAGCAGAGCGGAAAGTGAAAATTATATAAAATTATCTCATTAAGTATATTAAATGAAGTTATAATAAACATTTTAAATGGAAGAGTAAAGAATCAAACATCACATCATCACCATCTCTATACTAGCACATAATTTGTTGTAAACAAAGGCAAAACTTTCCATACAGTAGTGCCACCCTGTGCCAAATAGAGTAATCAATGGATGCCAGAAGGCTTGTGCATAAAATCCCTATCTAGTGCCTACTCATCCAATATCCCCAGACTAGTTTCTGGCTTGTGGCCATCATCAATGAGGAGCCTTGGATCTGAGAGCAGTGCACATAGATCTTAGGATCTAATGCAACCCTCCAGCAGCCACTACTGTATGGGGAGTTTTGTCTTTGTTTACAACAAATTATGTGCTAGTATAGAGATGGTGATCATGTGATGTTTGCTGGTTTAACCCCAATCCTGCCTAATAGGATAGTGGTGGCTATGGTTGTTTAAGAGCCAAAGACACCAAAATGTATAGGTGCTGAATTGAGTTCAGACCCATATGACTATATAAGCTATTGAGCTTAGATTGAAGATATTAACAATGTTTTCAATTTCATTCTCATAGTTTTGTAGTAAAGTAGAGTTAAAAGGTGGCTGCTGGAGGGTTGCATTAGATCCTAAGATCTATGTGCAGTGCTCTCAGATCCAAGCCTCCTCACTGATGATGGCCACAAGCCAGAAACTAGTCTGGGGATATTGGATGAGTAGGCACTAGATAGGGATTTTAAGCCTTCTGGCATCCATTGATTACTCTGTTTGGCACAGGGTGGCACTACTGTATGGGGAGTTTTGCCTTTGTTTACAAGAGTAAAGGATCAAACAAAGAAACACTTTTCAAAGATAAATAAATTATGGATTTAGAAAACTGGGCATCTCATTAAAAAGAAAGGTAGATGAAATAACTGCATTTATGCATCATATAAAAAATTTCATTTCTAATTTGATCAAATAGAAAATAGTAAAAAAAAATTAATAGAAATTATATGGAGAAAAAAATTTAATGCATATAAATAAAAAACTTAATTTTGTCATATATGAATAGTGTTTCATTTTCCAGCTCTTAAAATTCAATGTAATTTTTTTAGAAATGTGACCGTTAATAATTTAATGCTTGGAATATAATAATAAGGGGAGGAAGGGTCGTTCAATTGGAAAGATCTTACACCAGATTACTCACTCATAAGATAATGTTTATAGTGTAAGCTTTAACATTTTAAATCTTCATTGTTGCTGGCATTTATAAAAATATGCCAAAAAATAATAGAATTAATTAATAATCACTTTACAATACCACAGTTAAAAAAAAATTTGGGCACATCTACTTACACCTCTATAGATATCTTGAACAGAAAAAACTTCCTAGCTTTTGAGATATCAGAGGAAACAAGTAATTATGTGATCTACCATCAATTTTTGCAATGTGTATCAAGCAATAATGCAAATGCAATAGTTATAATTTTCAAAGAATACAACACAAATAATACAGAGAATGATAGTCATATTGACAATAAATGATAGAACAAATCAGTCATTAAATAATATTTTTTCTTAAATTACCCAAACACTATATAAATTATATAATCTTCTGATTGTGATATCTTGAACATTTCATTTAATAATAAAAATATTTTATCAAATCATATGAAAAAAAAAAAACATTAATAAATACTCAACCGATATTCTATGATAAAATAACTTCCCTTAGTACATTTTCAGTTTAAAAAAGAATACTGCAAGAAATTGCAACATACTATCAATAGCTTGCATAAAAAATTTAGAAGGAATTGAAATTATATGTGATTATATGATTAATGCAATATTACTATACCAGGTCCCAAATTCCTATATTCACTATTGTTGAATGAACACAAAATTTTCCTTACTTTTGTAAATATATCTTATTTGTAACCTTAATGCAAAATTAGACTAAACAGTAGTTTCATTTAAAACTAAAAAAATATTTTTGTTTTATACTTATTATTTATAGAAATATATGTACGAAAGCAAGATTATTCAATTGAATTAAATTTTATTTTCATTATTCTCACAATGGAAATCCAATTATACTTAAAAAAACAAAAACAAATTCTGAACATTTTGAGATGTGACTTATGAATACACGATAGTAATAGCAATATTTAATGCTATTTATCATAAACTAATACTAATGAGTTTTTTTTAAAGTACAGCTACTTAGTAAAAAAAAAAAATATTTTTTTTAGTGATACCATATTTCATACACAAAAAAACATCCACAGAAAAGGTAGTTCTTAAAACATTCAGCTTTATTACTGCCAAACATGCTTTCGATATACATGTGACATACTTGTTATATTGAAAGCATCCTAGGCAGTAATAAGTATTTTAAATTACCTTTTCTGTGTTTTCATTAAGATGTGTATATTGCACTAGCTCAGAAAAAAAGGAAATCTAAAAATTGTTGAAAAATTATATACATAACCATAGTTACTTAAAACTTCATTCCTTTAGGTTTAAAACTAATAAACACAATTTCAATAGTAGTATTTTCTTGATTATTACAGAGAGAATATTTGTTCATCATATTTTATTGGTTCCAGAAAAATAGTATAACTGAATTATTGATAAACAGATAGAGAATTTACTATAGAAATAATATTTAATTAGGATTGTAATCTAATAAAATTAAATAATTATTTTTATACTTTGATATAAACAATATATGTATACATTTTTTTAAAAATATTTCTTTAAGCTATGGAATGTGCAAGCATTTATTTGAAATGTGTATACATAAGGTATATGTATGCACGTTATGTGTATATATATATATAGTGAATTAAATTTGTTCTTGTCAAAAATAAAGATCATTTAACATCTACTAGCTTCAATTACCAGTCTCACCAAGACAAAAATTGGCACCGAATTTTTAAATCACTTTATAGTGTTTAATCATAAAGGTATTCCCATTAAATGAATAATGAAATAAATGAGTCTCCAGTATTTGAATTTAGATATAAATTTTAATCTTTTTCACAATTAAAAACTTTCATACAATCCTACTTTAGATCACAATCGTTAGAATTAGCTAATAATTAAATGTTAAACTAACATTACTGTAAGTTACAGTAGTAGGGGAGGTGGGGGTGACACATTTCTGGCATATTTAAAAATTTCCATCACTGATGATACTTCTTTTTTTAATATATCTTAAATATTTAATATCTACAACCTAGATTCTGTCTTCAGATACAAAAAAAAAAAGATATGCACTTTGTATATTGTAAAGATTATTTAAATATTGATTGCAAAAAAGCAAAAACTTGATTTTAGTAATAAAAAAAAGGATACTAAAACTTTGATCTGTAATTTCTAAATGCCATAAATTAATTCTTAGGTCATCTGCTGATAAGTATGTTTCTTGGTCACTGTTAACTGAGATGGAGTTGATGTGGTAGGTATGTGCGTTAGCAAAGATCCGTCTTGGACTGGCTTCCACCATTAACTCCATAGGCTTGATCACCGGTACCCGTAATGCTGTTATAGTGGACGGATCTCTGAGCTGGCCACTCTCTTCTTTCAAATTATATCCTTCAACCCGCTTGTCCCTTTCCGATACTTTCCATAATTTTACAGTTTTATCTGAAATTCATAAATTTAAATAATTTCAGAACAGGTAACACAAAATTTAAATAAATTAAGAGAGAAAGAATTAAATTCAGTGTCATAATAGAATATGCAAACATTCATAATTACTACAATTATACACATATTTCAATTTTGAATTTTCTAAATCTAAAATTAATAGTCAAGAAAAATACAAGATAAACAACCTTTATTAAAGTAAGTAATAAATGGGAGAATAAATAAAAAATACAGTATTCTATAAAATAAACATGTTATTTTAAACATTAATGTATAAGCTATACAATTTATATCACACCGCTAAATATTAATATTTGATTTTATTCACATTTTAATATTGTATACAATACATAAACATTAACTTTTTTTTAAGAAAAAAAGATAATATAAATTTTGTTACAGAATGGTATGTTTGCATTTAGAATATATAATTATTTTTAGTTAATTTATTGTAATTAGAAAAAAATGAAAAAGGCTACCATTGTTTAAATTGACCATCTTGGGTTGATAGATAACATGTACATAGCATTATATATGCGTACGGAAGTACATAATTTCATACACAGATATGCATCACATTTTATACTAATAACAAAGGAACATGATATTTTTGCACTTTGTAACTTTACTCAAAACCTTCATTTTTTGATTTTCTCTTAAGTTTCTACAATGTAATATTAATTTGTTATGGAATACTTTTCGTAATAGCAAATAATAACAATAGAAAAAAAAAAAACCTCATCCCTTTTAAATAATGGAAATTTTGTAATAATTTTTTTTATTGTATTTCTGGGACTTTTGCTACTAAAAAAATTCTTGATTAAAAAAGTGAAATAATAAACGTGTTAAGTTCAATACTTCATAGTGAACATTTAACTAATATAGTCACAACTGTCTAATTATTCGGTAATAAAATTTCAACTTCGATAATAATGAACAATAAATCAAAAAACAAACAACAAAAATAAAGGCAATACTGCTTTATAGCATAAAAATAGTAATACCACTCTCTTCTTCAATTACATATGTATCATAATTTCAATTACATTGCATTAACTCTTTCCTTTCAAAAAAAAACTGAATGCAACATTATTTGTTTGTATACTTAAATTAAAAAAAAAACAAAAAAAAACAATTACTTTGAAGCTGATAATCAAGATTTACATACATTCAAAATGACAATTCACAAAAGATCATTTAGTCCAGCAGTTGCCAACCTTTCAGGCTCACGAACCATTAAAATTTATAATTTTAAAGCCTGCAGAACACTAACATAAATTTTTTTAAAATAATTTGTAAAATAATGATCAGAGAATTTTATTAATATGAAATACAACTATTTAATGTAACAAAATTATAAATGCTTATTTAATTATAACAAAATTATAAATGCTTATTTAATCATAACAAAATCTTAAACTGTTGTTTAATTTTAACAAAATTAAAATTTAATTATTACAAAATAATTGATGTTTATTTAATTTTTAGTGTGATATTTGTTTCTACTTGAGCGAAATAAGTTTATGGATTTTTGGCTCCAATGACATTACTGCAAAACACATATTTATTTCAAGACGAGATTGGTACAAAGTTTTAATTGCTGTGACAGATAAAAATATCTTATCGTAAAAATATGTTGTTTCCCCCTTTCTAGTTCTGTGAATTTAGAGCAATATAAAAGCGAAAATTGTCATTCAGAATATAACAATTTCTTGGATTATTATTTTTTTATTATTGTTAATAAAAGATAAAAAATGCAAATAATGTCCAGATGTTTCTGCAGACCATCAGTTGGAGACTGCTGATTTAGTCCATAGTTGTAAAATTCAGTTTTCATCTATATTTATTTACAACTTCAATATCTGAAAGGAACTTGTTTGTCAAGTCTATTAACTTTCTCTTTTTAATTATAAATATATTTGCTGTCATACTTAGATTTAACAATGCATATCAAGTTTCCAAGTGGATTTATTATCAAGTAATAATTTATTTGCTTATGATTTAAAATATTTGTATAAAAGTAGATTTTTTTTAAATAGCAGTGCTTAATTCATTATCAATCTATGTAGGCTTCTATATTTACTTCAGTAATATATATTAAGGCTATAAACTTAATTAAGACGATGTCCAAAATGCGAAGTAGGCCGCTCTTGTCTTTTAAAGTCATTAATCTTGTGTTTAGATTTGTAGAGGTCCCTACTTTGCATTTTAGGCGCATAGTCTTAAGGTTATAGCCTTAATATATATTACGTAATGAGTATGCACTTTACAAATTATTAATTATATTTACTTCAGTATTTATTTTTTTCAATCTCTTTCATATTAGTTTTATTAACATTATCATTGATCCAAAGCATAAAGATTAATTTTTTTTTTTTTTTTCCAGAAGTTATTTATTTATTACTGCAAATTCCCAAACTTATCAATATTCATATGAATTTACATTATCATTTATCTTATTATTAGTGTTTATATTTTTATTATTTCTAATGTCTATCCCCCTTTCCTGCTTATTTTTTTGACTTACTGCAATGCTATTCATAAATCTATATAAAATTAATATAGAATACAATTATATCTATTTTTAAGCCAATAAATATCACGATTACTATTTATTATGCTTGCTGCACTGAGTGGCAATACGTATAGAGGGTTTCGCCTTTTTTATATCTATTTTTGTTAATCAATACTTTTAAGATATCAATCTTTTCTTATAGAAACAGTTTAACCCAGTGTTAAATTCATGAACTAAAGACTTTGATTGTTCCCCAGCCCAGGAAAGTAAAAAAAAAATGAATATAACAAAACTGTCACTTGGTACTCCAATGACATTTGATCTTGCAAGCAACTGATTAAATAATAATCATCTTCCAAAAACAAGTTTGACCCTACATACGAACCATCTAGTATTTTTCTAATCATTTTCAATGACTGTATACATGATATCTATTACTTCATTAGTCAGCATACACAAAGTCACTAGATTTTTTGGAATAGCTTTCAATCTTAAACTTTTCTAATTTAATCATAATTCTGACAGCTAAGTTCATGCTTTAATTCTAATATCTTGCAATAAAAGTACAGCCAATAACACATATAGTAGCAATTTTTAAAAAAATATATACTTTATTTAATAACTGTTTAATTATGACAATTGTACACAAACCATTAAGATAAAGCAGCTTAAAAAAACCCCACCTTCCTAGAAAAATAGTGAAGAAGGCAATACTCACAGGATGGCAATTGCCAGTTGGTGTAAGTTTTTGTGATTTTCATTTTACTTCTTAGCTAATAATAGTTAGACATTCATTTACTAACCAATAATTGAAAGGCTAGTTTAGACGGGCTGAAAAATATTTCAAGTCTCTCCAGAATTCAAACTCTAGGTCATGAGTATTGCAGGCAGATGTTAATAATCATATTATGAGATCATCAATAATAGAATTTGTTTATGCAAAAATATATACAGAGATAGGTAGATAATTAATTATCTTTATTAACAATTAATATATGTAATGCAGCAAATGGTGTGATTCAGAAAATTGCTTATTTTACTACAGATTGAGTAAAATTAAGGAAATCATTCTTTCACTATATGGCATTTGACAAGCCTTGTAAATAAATTTTTTCAATGTGAAGAAAAATGAGATTATGCTCAGTGGTGAATTATTTAAAAGCTATTTTATCTACCTGCATACATCGTCATTTTCAATCAGTATCAATCCACTACAGGATAAAAATCTCTCAATTCAATTTCTCCAATCTATAGTTTTTCATCTCCATATCCCTATAACAAACTTCACATTCATTTCACATGCGATCTTTTTCTAAATTGCCCATAAAGTCTTGGAGTCCAGTTTGACTAGTTGTCTATCTATTGTCATTTTTCTACTAACATGTTTAATTCAATTCTATGTTAAAACTCTATAATTAAACAAATGGAAAGTGAACTCAGTTGTCTATCTATTGTCATTTTTCTACTAACATGTTTAATTCAATTCTATGTTAAAACTCTATAATTAAACAAATGGAAAGTGAACTCATATACTTGATATTAAAAAAAAAAAATAGCAAATTTCCATTTTAGAATACTATACATTTTCAACAACAAATGAGGCATTTTGGAAAATTGCCAAATTTCAATGACTAATAAATTTAGAATTCATTTTCAAAATTACACTATTAAATAAAACTAGAGGCACAAAAATTAAAAAATATAGAATGTTAGGATTAAAATTTTTAAATTAGATGCAAAAATTTAAAGAATGTTTATGTATGTTATAAATGTTATGGTACTTGGGTATTATTCCTGCAACAAAAAAAAGATAGGAAGGCCTGTTCACATACCCAATAAATGTTAATGTTGCGATGATATCAAATTGTAAGAAAATAAACCATGCGATGTATATTGAAAAACGTGAAAACATGGTTTGACTCCTGTTATTTTGTGTTATTTATATTTGTCAATTGAAAAACATTGTCTTTTTCGAAATGTGGTTTGATTGTTGCCATTTTGTGTTATTTATATTTCTCAATTACTTCATTCATTTGATTTCAATTTAATGAATGTAAATAGTTTTCGTATTTTACACAAAAATGAGGATACATTTTTCTCTAGATTTAATGATATAAAACAATTTTTTCCACCTGCATGCAAAGTCTTACAGCATTGTTCTGAATTATTTGTTTGGTGTATTTACAAAAAAGTATAGGTTTATTAATATTTTTCTGCAATTTTTTCCACCTGCAAGAAAAACTGTAATAAAAGTCTTATAACTTATATTTCTTTATTGTTCTGAATTATTTGTTTTGTTTTCTTTTAAAAAAATAAGTTTCTTAGTATCCATTGACTCGTTGTAAATCGAAAGATTTCGTGAGTATTAATGTGTAATAAGAAATGTGGACTTAATCAGTGAAGTATCGAATAGCTTCACGCTCACAGATCTAACCGCTTCAGCTTCACCGATTTAAACAGAAAGTAGGTTGAAGTAAAGAAGGGTTCCCCTCTTTTCTTCCATAGCATAAGCTTGTGGTTAAAACACCGTAGAGGTCCCTACTATCGCATTTTTACACGCATATTATCGAGGTTATAGCCTCAGTAAATATTACTTAGTATTTTTCTGAAAAATCTTAATACACTTTGCAATCACGTGTTCATTTTGGGAGGAAAATTTTCAGTTCAGTCTATTTTGTTGTTTGAATGAGATGAATTCCTGTTATTTATTACAATGTAAGTAGCGTATCTGTACATTTTGTGTTTTTGTAAATATTATTTAAAAAAATTATAATTTAGTGATTGTTTTAAGCGTATATAAAGAAACATTTGGGAGTTTATTCAATATATTTTCAGTGGCAGAGAAAATGCAGTTTTTAAGATAACAAATTTTTGCTTTACATTGTTGTTTTTAATTACCCAAATCATACATATGTTTACTTTTTTTATAGTTTTATTTGTGTGTGAACATGTTAAACTTAGACCTGCAATACGGTATTAGACATGCTGTACCTTTTCATATTTATGTCAACCTGTGGATAACTGTAAATCTTGTGAAAATATCATGTACAAGATCCATATACACTTTACTTTTTCCCAAATATTCGTGTATATGTTATTTTGGTCAGATCACATGATCACAAAGTTATCTGCAGATCGATATGAATGCGAAAAGGCACAGCACGTATAATACCATATTGCAGGAATAATACCCAAGTACCAATATTAATGAATATATTATGTATTATTATGAATGAAAGCCACCACTCTCACTTTCAAACAATTCAGTACAAAATAATCTCTATAATTTAAGTATTTCAATTAATAGTTTCCTCCACAATAACAATCCAGCAAACTACTTAATTCTCAAAATTCAATTTAAAAATTGTTAACTATCTATTATCATAATTTTTAGCAACATGTTTAGTTCAACTCCATTCCATTTTTTTAATTCTCTCAATATGAATATTTGTTTGATTTCTCATTATGTGTTTCATTTTTGTTTCTATGTTAGTCCTTAACATATAGTTTTCCATACATCAATCCAATCTAGTCTCAGAGCATAAGCAAAAGTACTGGTAAAGTACCATGAAAATACTTTTTTAAAAAAAATATAGAAATATTTCTTTTAAGTTATTTATACTGAAAAGATTTCATCAATGATTAATTTCAATCATTACAATTCCAGTGGTGACCTTAATAATTTTTCCAAGAAATATATAATTTGGGCTACTCTAATTCATAAATATCAATCTTTATTTACTTTTTTATTTTATTGAAAGCCATGGAACAATAATAAACCATCAATATTTAGTTTTTAATTTTCATGCGATAGCTTTTGCAACATTTCACATATCTCCCAAGCATTATTTGGTTTTTTTCTTGGGGGGGGGGGGGATTAACATCTACAAAAGTCTAGAAGATTTAAGTTTTAGGGGAATAGAATTATGATGCCACAATCAATTCCCAATAATAACTTTTTTAATGTCTCTAAGTAGTATAATCATACTGTTATATTTTGATATTCTTAAAATTTTGACATTTACTACTACTGTCTTGACTTTCTAAAGTTTAAAATACAACAGAAATGCTTACATAGCCAAATACCCTTTTGTAATCTTAAATCCATTGATTTTTTCTAATTTAATATTTGGATATGATCTACTGTGTTTATAACAACTTTTAAATCTAGGATGCTTCTTTGATTAATGTGTGACGAAAATTCTTTGAACAAAATTGGTAATGAATTTGGAAATAACTTACATGTAACAGATAGAAGTTTGTATTTTCTAATACTTTCTTTTTCATCATTTTTAAAACAATCAATTTCATCATTGTGTATTTTTAATAGTTTGATAACTTCTCTATTCCTTCAAC
The DNA here is from genome assembly GCA_028023455.1 of Epiperipatus broadwayi. Taxonomy (NCBI): domain Eukaryota; kingdom Metazoa; phylum Onychophora; class Udeonychophora; order Euonychophora; family Peripatidae; genus Epiperipatus; species Epiperipatus broadwayi. Next base: position 1,560,109 of record JAQFVV010006279.1, on the reverse strand, counting down.
TACTTTTAAATTAGTTCATAAATTATTTATATCATTTTCTGTGCTCTTCTAATTATACGTTACTTTAGAAAATATGGTTTACTAACTGATGAAAATTTATGAGTAACTTTTTTTTTTTTAATTATCTTATAGTTCTTTCTACAATTCTATTTATTCTTTATATAATTTCTGTTTTTAATTACTTTATCATTTTTCTTATTGCTAAAATGACTTTTGTCTATTATCAAAATGACTGTCTGTTTCTCACTTATTTGTTTGACTATCTATTTTAGTTTATGGCTTCCCTTGTCGTTTCAGTTATCTTTCCCTAAAGTCATCGTTAACTCTTTTTTCTATCACTTAAAAAATTCCATAAATTTAAATGTGATCACTTGTTAATTATTTTCATTTTTTTTACTCACCTAACTAATCTTGCCTGATTAAAAAATTTACTGCTGAAATTTTTTTTTTTATTCTAGCTATCTGAGTAACTGATTTTAATATATTTATTATCTTATATAATTTAAATCCGAGTCATTTTCACTCTTAAATTTTAAAAAGATTTTTCAACTTCTAGCTTAAATTTAATGAAATTCTTTGAAAATTAAAGGATATAAAATGTTATTACTATCTTTAAATATAATCCAAATTTGTTATCCTTCATTTGGATAGTTAATATATATTTATGAATAGGATTTGACTGTGGTGCCTTAATATTATTACAGTTCATTTTAGCTGGATCCTATTTTGCCATCTTCCATGCCCAAGAGCTATTTTTGATGCTTGATTCTATTGAAGCAATGAGGTGCAACTAAACTATCAGTGCTATACTTGTAATAATAAGCTGCCATACATTTGGATGAATCCAAAAACAATATTCACATCTTTCATTTGCAAAAATTGCTTAGCTAGCCATATATTTTAAAATTATAGATAGCTTTTAAAAAAAAAAGTTGAATACTTTTCATTATTTGAAAATGTCAAGCCAAGATTTAGAATTTCAGAAGAGAAATTCCACAATAAAGATTAACAAATTTTTTATAACCTATTTTAAGGTAATGTTAACTGTCACAAAGTATTCAAGTGCAAGACAATTAATGTAGTTTTACCATTTTCTTTTGAAAAATAAGCTTCTTATGAATTTGTATGATGAATATACTTAACTTAGATTATATCTGAAATTTAATTCGGCGTAACAGTCAACAAATTAATAGCTGACCACTAAGATACATTTAGTATGTCTTATTTCAAATAACTAAGATTTCTTAAATCTCTTGTTTAAATTGGTGAAGAAATAGTACAAATAATGCATGTGGTATTTATGTCACTTTATTCATATTTTGACAGATTTGCAAATGCTAAATCACTATTCTTTTCTATATTATTGAACATTTTTTATTTAAATTATTTGGTTCACACAACCCTCAACCCCCTCCCCCCGGGTTGTTTTATAACAGCATGTTGAAACCGCCGGAGGGTGTTATTTCTATGATAGCACACAGAAATATGCCATTTAGGCGGCCTCCGCTATCGAATGTTCTATTTCTAACACATAAGCCTAGAAATATTCCGTTGGGGGGTGGCTGCTGTGTTTATTTCTATGCTAATGCACAGAAACATGACATTTAATCTGCCGCAGAAGCTATCGTGTCAGCTTACAGCTCAGATTTGGGCTAAGCATTTTGGATGTGCGATCACATTTCACTTTTGGCTACAATATTATCTGAGAGTGGCTGGAATTCCGATTGTCAAAACTATTTTAATATTCATTAAGACCACCTCCCCCTCTATCTCCAATGTTTTAGGAAGGTCTACTAACAATTACGAGCAGAGTCTCATGCTTCCCTAGCCCCCATTTCCTGCTGAAAAAATTGGGCAAGTGTAGGTGCAAGCGCGATTCCTATCAAATCACGCTCTAAGTCACGTTTCATGCGAGAACAACTGCGAGCTGAATCAAATGGCTGAAATAGGAAACTTTCCGAATGTCAAAGAAAGAATTCTTCTCTGACTGCTGGAACCGGGTTATCAAACAAAACAGCTTGAAGCTGCATGCGTGCTGTTTATCCCGAAGAGCCCAAAAAGTTGGTTTTAATTGCCATATATATTGATGTTTTTGGTAATTACCGTCAAAACTTTGTCAACCTTAGTTTTTTTTGTGTTCCGTTCTGTTAGCAATTGGAAACACCCCCCCCCCTTTCCCCCTCTCCCAAAGTTGGACTTTGGCTTGTAAATGTTACTGTTAAATGGAAATAGATTTATTTATAATTTATAAAAATAAAACAAGCAAAAAAAAAGAAGAAGAATCTGATTTTTTTGTCATAGAATACCGAACCAAAAATATAAGGGTTTAATGAGAAGAATAAAAAAAAGTGGTAACTACTTTTTAAAATTCATTTTCAATTGATGTATTTTTTTTTGGGGTTGCCAAAATTGATTTGATAGCCGCCATACTTTTTAAATGTGATAAACAACAAAAAAAAAACCCAAAAAATACATAGAATGAAAAAAAACCCTGGCCCCCAAAAACATAAATAATGAAAAGAATAAAAAAAAAATTAAGTACTTTTTTGTAAATTCATTTTTTTTTTAAATTTTTTTATGCATTTTTTTTTGTTGTGTTTAAAAAATTGATTTGATATTACTTTTATAAATGTGATAAACAAACCAAAGCCAAAAAAACGGCCCCGGCAACATTATATTTATCTTTGTTTACAAACAAACCACGCTCTCCGGCGGTTTCAACATGCTATTATAAAACAACCCCCCCCCTCCTCTTGAAAATACCACAATTTGATTGCTAATACTGAGCAAAATTTATGCAATGAAAAGTCATGGAAAAAATATGGATTCTAATTATGAAATTGTTTTACTTAATATTCCTTAATAAATTCAGCTGATTTATTAACTTTACAACCATTTTAATAAATTATTTTGCATATATTTTTTTAAAAAATAATTGTAGCACACATTCACTGTGATTAGACTTTAAAAAAAATATACAAATAATTATAATCATCCTTTGTTATATCAGAAATTATCACATCTTTTTAACACAAGACATAAACTTCAATTTTTTATTAAAGACCAAATACAAACCATACATTTTATTATTTATATATATGGACCATATTTTTATTATTCAATGTTTCATCTTCCTTCAATCACTTACAAATATATATTTTAAAAGCTCAACTTATTATACTTTCATGTCAAATATAAGGTTATAAACAATGAAAAAATGTAAATGACTTTATAAGATGAAATTAGCTCAAGTTATCAACAAGTCTCAAATGTCTTATATTTATCAAATGTTGTTTATAATAATAATAATAATAATAATACTTTAAAAAAAACTTTATATAAACAACTGAGCTTTTTTTTTAAATTTTTTATAGTTTGCATAACCTGAAAATTTAAATATGTTCTATACCATAGGTAAATGTAGTAATCAGATAAGGTATTACCAATCCAATAATAACATTTGGCTGTTAAGTCATAACTCATCATCTTCTTAATACAAAGTATTCTTAATATTTGGGCAGTACATTTTATTTTGATTGTTTGATCAATATTTATCCATGAGAAAAAATTATATTCCCCACAAATGACCATTTGTTTGATCTTCTGACAAAAAAAAAAAGGCTAGTGTTCTATTAGTCTGTATAATCCGCTTGATGGCGTTGATGCCATACAAATGCACATAAATATAATAGTACTGGGCCCACTGCCTTATTTCTGAAATAAATAATCAGATGTGTTTAAACGTAATTAATTTATTTCATTAATAAATTACTGTAAATTGACAAATTAATTCAATAACAATTTTAAAAAGAACAAAAAAATAGACATCTCTAACAAGTACCTATAAATTGTTTTATCTAACTGTAAAGTATCAGATGTCTTTAAATGTAATTAATTTATTTCATTAATAAATTACTGTAAATTTACAAATTAATTCAATAACAGTTTTAAAAAAGACACAAAAATGTACACCTTTAACAAGTACCTACAAAAATTTTTGTCAAACTTTAAAGTTCACTTATCTCAGATGCTTTACTGACAATCATCTCCGATAATATGGCCTGGAACAGGTCTTCCCCCTTGTGGATACATTGCCACATGAACTCGGCTAGGTAGTTGTCCAGGGACTGCCTGGGTGTACAGCGCTGCTTCTTGATCTGCCATTTAAACAGACCCCAAAGCCGCTCTAGGTTTTGGGTGTGGGCACCTGTTGTAGGATCTACAAAATTGTAGCGGTGGTTCACTCTCAGGTATTTGAAACCTGCAGCCTCGAAGTCTGTTTTGTAGGCCTTCCAGCAGTTTGAATAGATGGTATATCGAAGCTTGATGTTTTGACCTACGGCCTTGAAAAGCATAGGTGCACAGCGAGCGGGAATTGCTGTCATGAAGCATTCATTCGCGGCCCTGCACAATCCGCCGAATAACCACTGCTGCAGAAGCATCCCGGCCTTGGTGATTTTTCCGATGGCTGAACAATGTCTCATCCATCTCCACAATCAAACCTGGCCCGCCAATTTGATGACAGGTCCGACACATTAGGCTCTCATAGCACAGCTCACGCAGACCAGTGGTCTACTTAACCACAGAGCCTTTCGACAACTGAGTTTCGCTGAGAGTGCGTTGAACAAGGTATTCTTGCGAACCAAGCATCTTTGACTACAGGAACGTCACTGACATATCCACTGCAAGGTTTTCGTATGATGCAGTCTTATACGTTGACTGCAGACACATTTTTCCATAGATGGCAGTATTTGGTTTTGTTGGAAAAACACCACAGCGGCAGATTTTGCAGCCGGCAATTGCCAAAATTTCAAACGAGCAATTTTTACAGTCAGACATTTTAATTCTCAGTGTTCTTGTGAAACGCGATAGTGAAACAAAAAAAAAGGTAAATTAATGAACAGATTAGGATAAACAAATTTTTAAAATTTTTATTTTGTGTATTAATAACATCAAAATTTCGAGAAAAAGATTCCAACTCTTTAACAAAGATAAAACTTTATAAAATAGACATGAGCAATAAAACAATTGGTAAAGATTTTACAATAAGAATGTGGGGAAGAATTAAGTTAGCAGGAATAAATTTAAGTATAATGAAATATTATAAAGAATAGAAAAATGAAATTGATGTTGAGAAAGAAAAATGCAGATTAGTTATATTTTTAATTAACTGTAAAAAACATAGATTTAGGAAAAAGTATATACAAAAGATAAATTATGATTTGAAGAAAAAAATAGAACAGAAAAAAAAAAGCATTTGGGCAGAGAAAACATCAAAATGAATAAATAAAACATGACAAAAAATAATTTACCATTGGTTGAAAGAAGAAAGTGAGCAGGATTTTTCCGCTTTAACCATCTTATTTTATTAATCTTTTCTTCTATTTCTAAACTTTTTAAATAATCAAATTCTGGTTCATGGCTTTGAAACGTGCTATATACATTGTATTCCCCACGACGAGGCATCATAACCTTGGACTGAAAAATAAAATAACATTTATATAAGTGAAAAAGAACTTAAGACATTTTTTTTTGATTTAAAAAAAAACATACAAATATTTTTAAACAGAATATTTCAATTTTAAAAAATATGTATTTTATAAATATAAATACTATAAACTATTTATGTACACCGCAATATATATTGAAATAATCAAAATATTGCTTTATTTCTCTACTAAAAAATACAGCTATTATTGACTATTCAAAAATTAACATATGCATTTTTTAAATTGTACTATGCTTGCAAATAAATATTAGAACAATTTTTTTGAAATAATGTTATCTCTACAATAACTGATAATTTATCATTTCCAACTATTATTGAACCATTAGAAAACGGTCTTTTTAAGTTCAACTCTGTTGTCCATAGTCTCCTCAACACTATTTCAGCATATTTCTTTATTTCACTGATATATTTCATATGATCTCTTTCTAGGTCTTTTAAATATCTTGGGATCCTGTTTAAGACATCAATAGCCCATCTATTATCATTTTTTGTAGCAATATGCTCAACTCAGTTCCATTTCAGTATCTTAATAAATTTAATGATAAATGTTTGTTCTCAATAATTTACTTTACTTTCTATTACTTTTTATTATTCCCAGTATACATCTCTCCATACTTTATTGGTAATCTGCAGTCTGCATTGTTTTTCTGTTAAGTATCCAAGTCTCAGAGTCACATGCAAAAACTGGAAAACCAATTTCATACATTAAAGTAGTTCCTTCATGAAATATAATATTTATCAGAAATAAAGCATAGATCTAGGAGTGAATAAAATAGAATTATTTACAAAAGAGTCAATAAATCATTTTTATTTGTTCACATCCAAACTTTTCTGCGAATAGGCGGCTAAAATATTGTATATACAGACACACTAAAGTATATAAGTATGAGCATGTACAGTAAATTCTATAAACATTCATTTGATAAATAAAATTTATTGAATTTTTTTTTAAATAAATAATTTTTTTCGATTAAATAAAAGTCAAAAGAATTTGTTTAGTCATTCCAATTTGCAATTTTAATTAAATGGTATCTAGAAAATATGATTTAATAAATTATAAGTAAATGTTTTAATAAAAGCTGTTCATGTTAAAGCTTATAATACAAAAATATGTTTTTTTTTTTCTTTAATGTGTAGTTTGGAAGAATGAGGAACTATTTCAATACAAAAATTAGACTTAGGAAAAAAAGATTTCTTTTTTTACAAAAATCAAAACAAACAAGCAGTATAACTATTTTTTTTTTCTCCTTTGGTTTGGTGATAGTGTCAGATTGGAACTCTAGGTCCATGAATGTTAACTTCTAGTGCTAACAACTTCTTATCAACTCTAACAATAAAACCATTCGATTAATAGTAGTAAATCAGATTTTACCATATTTTATTGGACAGTGTATTTTTTTTTAGCTTGTAGCTAACTCCTAAGAAAGAAGAAAGGAAAATCATTTCCACATTTATGATTCAATCTAAAGTAAAGTGAAAAATTAAATCAAAATTTGTTTGCTTAAAGTAAATTCTATGACTGAATAGTGAAAACCCTTGGTCTCCTGGAAACTAGACATATACTATTTTGATAAATGACCTATAGTATATCTTCAATTTCTTTGGTAAAAGAATCTATTATCAATGCTTTCAAATTATTCCCCCCCCCCAAAAAAAAAAAAAAAAAAAATTCCAAAAATTCAAATATCTTAAGCTTTCCCCAATTTTCAATCATAATCTAACATGTTATATAAAATCACCACTTCTATTACCTAGAATAACAATTTAAAAAAAAAACAAGTTACATTTATATAAAATTACTTACAAATTAAGTTCTATTTTCCCCATATGTTAAATAAGTTCATTAACTATTTTATAAAATGCAACTTTATTTTGTTTTCTTTAGCATATATTTATTTGGGCCAGAGCAAGTAAATATAAATAATTAGTATACTTTTTCAGAATAATGTATTTTTTTAATTACAGATGCTCTAACAAAAGCTTTTTTTTTTTTTTCTAATGGTGGCCTGATAGAAAAAATTTACATGCAGGATTTTTAACAAACTGCATCATTTGATTCTATTAACTGTTTCACTTAACATTTTATATATAATAGAGCAGATATTTTAAAAAAAGATTTACTTATTAATATATCTGCAATATATCATTTTTAATTTCTAAAAATGAAACAATTTTACTAATATTGGTTGACAGCAATTATGAACTGAAATTAATCAGAAAAATTTCATGGAACTATAAAATATATTTAAGAATTAATATATTGCATACAAAAATTTAAATATTTGTGGTTCAGAAATTTTAAAAAAAATCACCTGAAATTACAACAAATCTAGGAGCCACAAACAGATTATATATATAACACCAAATAGCCAAAAAAAAAACTTGATTTATTTTTAAAAAATTTATTAACCTTTTTAAAACTATGAAAAGAAAAGAAAAATTACAATGTTTGATTTTTAGTAACATCACAATCTCAGAATTTTTTCACTTAAATACTTATTAATCTTTTATTACAATGAAATTGTATATACAGTACTATGCAAAAATATTTTACATATGCATTTTCAAAGAAAAAATATATCTATAACAGTTCATAATTTAATTAATAACAATTTGGAGTAAAAGTTATATTACTTCTATTAACTTGTAATGAGTTTAAATAATGTAAAGTGTTATTAAAAATTGAAATATATTACTTGATCCAAATATGAAATTAATATATTTTTATTATCAAGGAATTTAAGATATATTTCATTACATTGTAATTATATATAAAAGATGTATTGTAATATCAATTTTAAGATACTTACTATATAAAAGAGAATTAAGAAATAAACCAAAATCAATTTTAAAAAAATTTAAACTAGTTAACAAAATTAACTACTTTATTAAACATAAGTTATTTTCTGATTAAGAAATAATTATTTAAATGATAAAATTTTATTTGATTAACACAATAACTGCAATATAAATAAGCCAATAAAATGGATCCATTAATTATTAAAATATAAAAAATATTAAATGTGCAGAGATTATTAATAGGTGTATGCAGATATATGCATATATTGTGTGAAATGATAAATTGATTGAAGTCTAAGAGATGAGTAATATAGCTAATATAAATATGAGGTAACTATGACATTAATTTTTGAAAATATTAAAAGATATTTAAATTTAAGCAAGAAAACTGCTTATTATTCAACTTTATTTAAGTAAATATATTTAAAGAATGAAAAAAAAAGTTGGAATTCTTTTAAATATGATTTTAAAATATTTTACACTTTCTTGTCTTGTTGTGTGGAAATGATGCACGATCAAAGTTAAATATACACAGAATACTTTAAGATATGCTCATGTTGAAGATGAACATTAATTATAATTTAACCATTCAATATTTAAAATTAATTTTAGATTTATTGAGTACCATATCAGTTTACACGAGTTAAAAGATTATATCATAGATTTCTAACTGCATGTTATCCAACTTTATTTAGATACAATATATTTAAAGAAACAAAAAAAAAAAGTATTGAACTCTTAAATATGATTTAAAAATGAAAAATAATTTACTCATGTAATAGAAATCAAAGTTGAATATGCACAGAACGCTTTAAGAGATGAAATGCAAAATAAAGTGTGTTCATGTTGGAGAATATTTGTTATAATTTAATCATCCAATATTTGAAGTTAATTTAGATTTATTGAGCACTATGTCAGTTTATATGAGTTCAAAGATTGCATGATGGATTTCTTAGAATTTCACCATAAATAGTTTGTGCCCTGTAATGAGTCATAGTAAATATTAAGAGATATAAGTATATATGAGTATTGTATTGTTTGAGAAGTTACTTATTTCTTAGTATTTCCCCATAGGTAATTAACATGCACCATAATAGATACTGTATAAAAATGTTTTTTTGAATTGCTTTATGTAACCATGGCTAAGTATTAAACGATAAGTTGTTGAGGAGTTTCTTATGTAGTTGGTTTTATTTAATAGATGTTATTTAATATGATCCTATTAGTTGGTTTTATTTGATGGTATTATGTTGACTTAAAATCTACACACCTCAAATTATACAATAGCGCAGGCTCAATACCGATGATTTGTAGAGTAAGACCAGGTCACATTAGTCAACTGTGAATTGTAAGAAATTAGCATAACACACTACAGGTCAGGTCATTGTAGCCTGCCTCAGAAACGGTATATTTAACTGTTTTTGAGTAGCAACAGCGCCATCCAGCGAATTGTACCGTCGATGATACTAGTACCAATGGATGTTATTTAAAAGGATTCTATTAGTGTTTTAGTAATTTTATCAATTAACTATATTATATTCTAGCAATAACATAACTTAAATTTCACAATGATTGTAAATCCATAAACCATTATAAAAAAAAAGATCAAAAGATGTAATCATTAATTTAATTAGTGATTCAAACCAAAATTATGTGCACATAAATATAATCCCTGAAAAATATATCTAACAATTGCAACATACTATTTGGTCTTTTAGCCACACACATATAAAATGAGAATAAGTCCCATCTCATATGAAATTATATATAACTTATTAAAAATGAAGTAATTAGAGAAAAAGTGCAAAGGAAATAATCAGAGAATTAAAGTAGTCTTAAATTTAAATGGTATGGAAATAATGTTGATGTGCCTAAGGAATTAAATAAACTTTCATGTGCCAACTAGACATGCAAGTGCATTATTTTCTAACCAATAAATATTATTACATTCATGTTGAATTGAACTTTTTTGTATTATCTTTGAAAAAACTTCAATTAACAAGAATATCATATTTTCATGATCTGATCAAACAAGATAAAAATAAATTGTCTAATGTGAATGATCATATAAAAGAAACAGATGAATAGGGAGCAAAGATGAAATTATTGAAAGAAAAACAACAAAAGTACACTGTAACAAAATATGAGTATGTTCAAAAAAAAAAAAAGAATTTTAATTCAATCTGATTCTTCTTTTAAGTCCTGAATAAATTTAGAAGTACTATCATTTTCAATCCACTGCAGGATAAAGGTCTAAGTTTAATCCAGTTTTTTTTAATTCAGAGCTTTTTAAAATCAATTTCACATATGATCTTTTCTATCTTTTTACCATTTTTTGAGATCTAGTTTAAAATTCCAGTTGCCAATCCATTATCATATTTCCTATTATTATATCCAGTTCAGGTCCACTTCAGTGTCTTAATTCTTTCATAGATAACTGTTATACTTGTTTTCTCATCTAAGTATTTCTCTTTTGATTCCATCTTTTATTATTAATTTTATTTATATCAAATGCATTTTATCCAAGTTTAATTCTATGATTGATTTAATGTATTATGCTTCCTTTAAGTATTAATTATCTATTTGTGGCAATTCACTTGTTTTAGTTCATGATTGTTAATATTTACTTTCTTCTGTGAAATTTCACTGAACATTATTATAGTGTATTTTACATTTATTTATATTTAGTTCTACTTTCTTATTTTCATCTTAAAACTTGCAATATTTCCTGGATCTCTAAAACATTATTTGTAAAAAATAATGTTACCTATAAATTTTAGATAAATAAAATCCATATATTTTTATTTCCTTAGCTTTCAATTTTAATCCCCAGTCTTTCTTGTAAACACAGAGGTTAAACTCTCCATACAGTAGTACCACTAAGTGCAAGCCAGAGTAATCAATGGATGCAAAAGATTTGTGCATAAAATCCCCATCTAGTGCTACTGCATGGAAAGTTTAGTCTCTATGTAAACAGATTGTGTAAGTATAAAGAATGGTGAACATGTGATGTTTAATGGTTATTTCTTGTAAAGCCTGTTACAAATAGCTTTGGAAATATAAAATTATAAATTTTAAAATTGCATTTGTAAAAAAACATATTGCAAATGTAGAGAATAAGACATCTGGAAAAAAACACTAAAATTTATAATAGAACAACCACTCTTATTTTTATAATATTAAAATCTTGGAGATTTGTGCTCTTAGTCACCAAAACATTTATTATTCAAAAAAGTAACATTTTATTTAAATATCAGTGAAATTTAAAAGATAGATAAGCTTCATGAAAATTTTTGTAATCAAAATTTTAATTAAATATGAAGCTTTATATGTTCATATCCATCATTTACATAAGCTTATAGAATATAAACATAGATTCATTATAAAGTGAGAATTTACTATATTTAGATAAGAATCCAATGTTGCAATTCAAAGATGGTTTATGTAGATGTCCATCAACATATCCATTATCTACATTCCAAATATAAAAAAAAATCAATATTATATAATTTTTGTGTTTTGTCTACTTGATCATACTTTCAATATTTATCACATCAAAACTTATTGCTGGCTCCAAAAAAAATAAGCTTTTATATTTCATTCATAGTTTCTAAGTCATAGAAATGCTGCTTTATAATATAATTTACATTCATTGGAATATAAACCTAAAAAAACATGAAAGTATTTATAACACAGTTGTTAATATGTTGCCAAATGCTTGATAAGACCTATGGTCACTCAACACATTGCACAGTTATTTTTTGAGAAAGCCCTGTTTTAATTTTTTGTCATAACAATTTACTGAAACCATTAATCTTTTATTATCTTCCAATGTATTCTTGCTGAATACCATCTCTATTTGATGTCTTTTTTCTATATAGCTTTACACACCATAACTTAAATTTATCATGATTTTTTGTATTTAATCACTCCAATCATCAGTGAAGGTCAAAATAATTGGTATAAATTTAGTTAATCTTGGTGAGTGACTTTTAACAATATAAAAAATGTACTGATTTCTAAAAATCTTTATTTTTCTTTTAGTAATCATTTAATATCAAATGTACTTTCATTATTCTGTAGTTTTTCTATTATTTTAACAAATGCCATAAAAGTACTTATGTTATGCAAAAACCCAACATAGATTTTTAAATTAAATAATTCTATATGAAAAGATTAATACATACAATAGAAAATAATTATCTGAATTTATTGTAATGAAGGCAATATAAATTAGAAGAGATAGACAAAAGAATAATTAATGTATGCAATAAAATGACAATTTATATGTGGTATTGTATCTACATTTTGAAATATAAGTTATAAAGTCTAATGATTTATACAATAATTTGGGCAGCATAGTCTCTCTGTCGCCTTCAAACCCCCCCCCCCCCACATTAGAAAAGAACAATTGACGTATTACATAAAAACATCACTTTTTTTTTTTTTGCAAAACTTCTACATAAATGTATACTTCAAAGTTCTATTTTTAAAAGCAGATTATTTATTACCAAAGAAAAGAAAGACTGAAAGAATGTAATAACAAAGAGCCTAATATTAATGCTTTCAAATTATTTTTTTCCAAAGACAAAAAAAAAAAAAAATCCTGAAGGATTCAAATATCTTAAGGTTTTCTCAATTTTCAATCACAATTTAACATGTTACATAAAATCATCACTTTCATTACCTAAAGACTCTAGAACATTTAATTTAATTTTTTTAAAAAAACCCATAAATTACATTTATATATTTCAACAAAAATAAAATTACAAAATTAAGTTCTATTTTTCCCCATGCTAAATTAAGTCTGCATTAACTAAAATGCAATTTTAATCTTATCTTTTTAACATATATTTGGGTCAGAGCAAGTTAATTGTTAAATATAAATAATTATTAATACTTTTTCAGAATATTATAATTTTTTTACTGCAGATGCCCTGTTTCTCAAGATTTTTAACAAACAGTTGGTTTTTTCCCTCTAATAGTGGCTAGATTGCACTATTTGGTTCTATTTCACTTATCATTATATATATAGGGTAGATTTACAAATAATAAATGAAATGTTTTTTAAAAAAAATGGGTAACTTATATTTTAAATTATTACTTTGGTAAAGTTTTGATGAAATTTATAATTTTTAAAAATTACTAATAATGATTTCATAAAATTATTAGTGTCATTTTAGAACAAAAAAGGGGGAAGGGCTGTTGTAATTACATTTTATTTCCATTTATGTTTGAACATTAAAAAACAAATTAATAATAATTTCTTTTTCTATCATTAGCAAACAAGTTTTATTAATTGTATAGTTAATTGCTTAGGAGGTCATGTGGCACCCACACACAAAAGTAACAAACTGAATTTTCACCCAGAAAACTCAGTTCTCAGTGTCTGCCACTAATATTGTTCTAATCTATATAGAACATTTATAGTTACTAATAACAAGGTTTTTATTATTTTTAAAATTTAAATTCTATTAATGAAAATATAAAATGTTAAATATGCACTTTAGAATGTTTTTTGAGCTTAAATGTTAATATTATTACTTCTAATTTCTTCATTATTAAGCTTTTTCAAAGTATCTCATTTGAACAAGGTCTATCATAATAATAATAACAGTAAAATACAGAAAAAGTAAATATTTCTGTGCTTAGTTCTTTTAAAATATTATAAATTAAAGAAAAACTGAATAATTAAATGAATATTGTATTTTAAAAAAAGAAGTTTAAACTTCTTATTTACATTTAACTGATTATAAAGAAAAAAAATCACATTGCATATGAAGCAGAAAATATAATGAAAGTTGTACACTTTAATCCATTGCTCATATGCCGTTTCAAATTTGTGATTTTTGGACATACATTTTGAGAAGCTTATAGATAATTTAAAAACAAGGGAAGTTTATAGTAAAGAAGTAGAAAAACATATTATTACTGTGTATTCATACAATCTAGCAAACATATGCGCAAATTATACTTTAGCACAAACTATAGTTTATGTATATGAGGGACTTATTTATGAAAAAGTTGAAGTGTTCAAAAATCCAATCAGTTTAACCATTATTGCTTCTACCTTTGTGTAAAAACTATGAAAACAAAAATACAAAATTAATTATTGTACTTTACAAGGAAGTTTAAAAATTCAATTATAATAAAAATTAAACCATTAAAAAAAAGCTTAAACTTCATTATAATAAAAATTACTGTTCAATATTTTTTAAAAATTTGCAATTCAGCTATAATCCATATAAGTTTTCCTTGATAGTTTTTATCTCTCATAATTTTTTTTCTTCTAATTATTGTAGTTTTTTAAATGTTTTTTTCTAGCCTACATATCTATGCAGCAGAATAATTTAAAAATAGACAATAGTTATATATATATATTTTAAAAAAATAAATAAACAGGCAAGTAATTTGAATTTTCCCAATGTTTTATGAAATAAAATATATTTAATAATATTATTAATTTAAAATACATTTGTTTATTATACCATCTGACATATAAAGAATAACCTGATTCTACTAATTTGTGGACTATGTCAGATGAAATAATCTCTCACATCCTAATAATCAAAGGGGGAGGAAAATCATTAAGCAGGATAAAGAATGGTGATCATGTGATGTTTTAGTGGGTTAATAAAAATATTTAATATTTAAAAAATCAGATATAAAAACCTGTATATAATAAATTTAGCAGCCAAACCAATGTACAATTAATATCTAAATTCTTAAAAAATGTAAATAAAAATCAATCTGAAAACAAAATTTAACAACTAAATCAATGTACAATAAATATTAAAGTAATACATTTACAGCAAAAAATGTTTTCACTACAGTCAATCAAAACTAAATAATACTTTAGTGAGAAGCCAAATGCAAATCAATAAAAATCTAAATTACAAAAATCAATTTGTGGGATGAATATAAGTAATGATTTAATAATTTAGCAATACAAAAAGTAATCCTTACAGAAATTGTCAACAATAAGTGTGACTTACAAGCAATCTATGAAAAATTTAAATTCCCAAAATCTATCTATCAATTCAGGATTAAAAGAAAAATATTGCAATGGAAAATGAGCACCTATGGCAATAATTTAAATAAAATCAAGAGCTTAAATATTTCAGTCATGATTGCTTTTTGGAATTAAAATTTAATATGGATATGCATTTGGTATCATCACAAAAACATTGTATTTACTTTAACAGTTTTTTTTATTTTTTTATGGCATCTAAGTTCTTCATTTTTCCTAGAAATAGACACTGCTTAATTTAAGATGTTGTTGTTCAATTCACATTTACTGTTAATAATTATTTTTCCATTGTTATGATTGTAAAATTATTACTTATATTCATTCCATGAATTTCTCATGGTAGCACATTTCACCTCTTGCTAACATGTTGTTTTTTTTTGTTTTGT
The DNA here is from genome assembly GCA_028023455.1 of Epiperipatus broadwayi. Classification (NCBI taxonomy): domain Eukaryota; kingdom Metazoa; phylum Onychophora; class Udeonychophora; order Euonychophora; family Peripatidae; genus Epiperipatus; species Epiperipatus broadwayi. The sequence continues at coordinate 1,544,385 of JAQFVV010006279.1, read as the reverse complement.
AGCTTTAATTATTAAAATTTTTAAGGATTGCTTTTATTGAACACATTTTTTGCTAACAATTATTTTCTTATGGATTAAATATTAAGTTTGTTTTTGATTTTTTTATTTAATTTTTTATGAAATTATGAATTTGCAAAATTTATATTTTCATCATTAAAACAATATTTAATTTTATACGTAATATGTATTAGTTTGTTAAATATATAATTTTCAGGTTAACTTTTTTAAATAGAAGATTTCATGTTTTTATTTGTTTATGTAAAATATCAAATTTATCAATTTGCTTTCTTTGATAATTGAAACATAATAACTGGTAGACCAATTGTCTGATAAAACAACTACATTAATATTTAGTGATCGAGACCTTTAAGAAATGAAAACCAATATAGTCATATAAATTAATCAAATTAAATTGTTATTACAGTGTTATATATTTCACCTTTAAATTCAATAACTGTGCAATATATTATTGAAGAAATAAATGTAATAAAGTATAGTTTTTCAAACATAAAGAGTATGTTGATGTCTAAAGATCAGAGGACTTAAAGAAATAAACCAATCATTTTAATTAGATAAATTCAATTGTTATCCAATACTTATAAAACATAAGTACGTCTGATATTTTAATTAAAAAAAAAGAAAAGTTCTGAAATTTCTTATTAACACATATGGTATATCAACTAATAATATTCATTATTTAAATGTTAATTTATTAATAAAAAGCATATATTGTATAATTTGAATATTGCACAAATCAATGTTAGATGGGCTCTCAATTGTATTTATAACTTCTTTTATGACAGGCAAAACTCTCCACACAGTAGTATCACTCAGTGCAAGCCAGAGTAATCAATGGATGCCAGAAGGATAAAATCCATATCTAGTGTCTAAATCATCCAATATCCCCAGACTAGTTTCTAACTGGTGGCTTTCATCAGTGAGGAGCCTTGAATCTGAGAGCTCTGCACCTAGATCTTAGGATCTAATGCAACCCTCCAGCAGCTACCTTTCATCTTTAGTAAACTATAAAACTATGAGTCAAAAATTGAAAACAATAATATTTTCAATTCAAGCTCAAGAGTTGCATTAGATCCTAAGATCTAGGTGCAGTGCTCTCAGATTCACGGCTCCTCACTGATGAAAACCACAAGCTAGAAACTAGTCTGGGGATATTGGAGGCACTAGATAGGGATTTTAAGCACAAGTCTTCTGGCATCCATTGATTACTCTAGCTTGCACTGAGTGGCAATTATTGTATAGAGAGTTTTGTCTGTTTTAACAGCTTGAGGAAGGATAAGAAATGGTGATCATGTGATATTTAATGGTTTAACTTTTATAGTTATTGTTAATCTTATTATCTTTTTTTTGTGCAAGTTCAAAATTATAATTTCATATCTTGCAAGTAAGTATTTATACAAATTAGATGATATATTTAGTATTACAGATGATAATGACTGGATATTATACAATTATTCAAAATTAAGTTACATGATTTGAAAAAGTAATGGTCTACAATGTTATATTCTGGAAGTAGCAACAGATATAATGATGTAGTCCAAGCACAAGTTTTATAAGCAGCATTCCTATTAATAAAATCATGTAAAAAAAAATAAATAAAACAAAACACAAAATTAGTTATTTAGCAATTAAATGAAAAACACTTGCAAATTAAGAGTAAAAAAAATGAGAAAGACAAAAAACTGATATTTTTGTAAAGAAATCAGCATGAGTGAAGTGATAAAGACAGATTTGAATTAGATTAAGTGTTGATAGAATAGGTTTAGGATCAGTATTAGATGTGCACTTCTCAGAACTGATGTATATTAAGATCTGATTACAAATTACCTTTTAAAAGAATATAAAAGACTGTTACCCAAAATGAAATAGACCACTGACAGAAGGAAAAGATATATTAGGAAAATATTAATCAGATTAAGTATAAATAGTAGTAAGATGAATGACAAAATAAATTCAAACAAAAGATGATATTTATTCATTGTAAAATAATTTGCACTAAAAAAAAATAAACTATGAAAAAACTAACAGCAAAAGTACTTTGGGTTAGCAATGAAGTTCTGAATAAAATGGTAGAAAAAAGATAATAAGAATTCTACAATTAGTAATAAGTATGTAGAGAAAGCTTAAAAGTAAATTGAATAAAACTGATAAAGAATAAAATAATTTGAATAGAAAAATTAAAAAATATTTAATATGTAGTATAATTAATTTTACAAGAATGAACCAATAATAGATGACAAATATTAAATTAATAAAATAAAAACATTTAAAATATAGGCAAAATATATAAGTAAATTATATAATAAAATTAATAAGTATTCATTTATATTAATTGGGGAAAGGGGGAGGGGAGTAAAAGTGAATAATGTACATTAATGAAGCAAACTTGTTAAAGCTTTAATTGAAATAAAAAACAGTAAAAAATAACAAAATGATGAAATTCTAAGTGAATTATTAACAGCTATAAAAGAAACATTTAAGGCAATTATTTATCGTTTGTAATACAATCTATGACTCAGGAGAATAGTTATTAGATTTACTCTCAACAAACAATTTCAATGGTTCAATTTCATGAATTTTAGTTGCAATATTGTTCTAAGTTTTTAATAAACAGATTTAGAAAAGACAGTATAATTGGGATTAATAACTATTGGTTAGGTGATATGAAAATGTTTAATTTTGTTTCATTAATCTTGAAAAAGTATTTCAGTTACTTTGTGGATATTTTAAAAAAATATAGAATGATAGATATTGTAACAAATGATATAAGAAACATATAATATCCACTTTTTATAATAAAAAAAGCACTGTTCAAACACAAATGTTATAATAAACACAGGTAAACTATTGGCTGAAGTAGCATGCGCATAATATTTTCAGGGCCTTCCATTGTGGAATTAGTCAAACAATTTTGTTACAATTTCTAAATTTAATTTATCAATTTTAGTTCTATTATCTGATTATTTTGCTTTTTTAATTATATTCATATATATATATAATTTTGCTTCAACAAAACAGAAAAGATCTAGTTAATATAATCATTAAAAAAAATTGTTTATATGCTTTTCATATATACAAGATTTTTTCATTCTGAAAATTATTATTTTTCACTAAGGGAAAGATTTATGCTTTTTCAAATTTGTAAGTATGCTAAATCAAATTAACTTGATACTTTTTACACATTTTTGATTTTGCATTATATTACTCCTAATTAAACGTTTTGTGTTAAATGGTAACTTTGCTCTAGGCTATAGAGGCCTAGATTGGATCACTCTTAAATACATATATTTCAATGAGTACAATAATTAATGATTGAAACTCAAGTGAATATGTTTAAATCAGAAAAAAATTAAAGCAATAACTGATATTCACTATTGTCACTTAATAACTACAACTTAGTAAGAGAATAAACGAGAAATCTGTGTTTTAGTTCAGTTTATACTCAATACTTAATAATGCTATTGAAAGTTCTCAAAAAAAAAAAAAAAACATGAATACTTGCTGAACTACTCTGTGATATCTGTAAGATTCCTTGAAGTACACAAACCCTTAAAATAGATATTACAAAGTTGATTCAAACTATTTCATAAGTTATTCTGAAGTGCTTGCAGAAACTTTTTGAATACTAATACAGTATGAATTTAAAATGAACATTAATTAAACCATCGATATATTTTTTAAATCAGATAATTCCAGAAGTGTAGAGAATAGGGAAAAATACCAAATTTCCTAACACAGATAACAGAAATACTAAAGACAGAAATCTTTACACAGTGCAGATAGCAATTAATGCCCATAGGTCCTCTGAATGATCATGTTCTTCCATGCAAATATGAAAATCAATGTAGTTTGACGGCAATACATTTAATAGCTTTGAGGCACAGAGTACATCCTTAACATACCAACGTCTTAAGAATCTAGTTTACTGCCAGTTTTTGCTATTAATCCAGATACCAGAGATGTCTATATTGATTTCGTTCAATTTAGCATGATTGAAAGTCGAAACAAAAATATCACAACTAATTTAAACTACAGCTCTTGTGGTTTAGAATGAAACTATCCTCAAAACACTGTTAATGTAACAACTAAAATGTATATATTAGGAAAAATGTAATGTTTAATCAAGATTATTTCTTTCAATATTTTAAATAAATACAGCCGTTAACATTATGCATATTTTCAACTAGCTTGGTTCCAGTTATAAAATGTTTCTTTTAATAAAAATATGAACATAAATCATTTAAAAAAAGAAAGACTCCTTGGTAACAACAAAATCCCATTTGAGTTAGTTAAAAATGGTAGTAAAAAATTATTTTCCTTTCAAGATTTTGTCAATGCTAATATTGTCTTAACCATGTGAAACTGATTTTAAGTTCTATCCAACAACACTATTATTTAAATACAAATGATGTTGTTATAAACCACCTTTTATCTAAACCATTATGCCTATTGCTACCTCTAGTATAAAATATTCTCCCACTTTATTCTTTGCATATTCATCCACTCTGTCTCTCATACCCAATACGTCATTTCATCTCCATTAATAAATTTATTACCTTCTCTGAATTATTCATAATCCCTAACATTCCGTGTACTTATTTTTACAATGTTTTTTAATCCCAAATGCTCTATAGAGAGATAAAAATTGGCTGATGTATACAATTCTGGGAATACGTATTTGTCAAGTAATTTACCCTTTTTTATCTAGTAACAATCCCAACTTTATAACATAAATCTTGGGTAACTCATTTGGTAATCATTTAACAGATGTTTAGGGATAGTTATTGATACTTGTGGGAGTTATTCAACTACTGCAGAAAATACCAAGCAATAAATGATACAAGTGATTGTATGTTTTTTTTTTTTTGTTTAAAAAAAAAAAAAATGTTATGTAAACAAAATTAAATAAAAATAAAATGTTTTGTAATACTATAATTGACAGATGGCTAAAAAATTTAGAAATTAAACTAAAATAAACAAGAAGAACAACAAAAATACAAAATTTATTTAAACAAATTATTCTTTAAAAATTAAAGGTTACTAATAAACAAAAAAAAAAAAATATGAATTTAGTTGTACAAAATAATTCAATAAACAAACATCAAGAAAAAATACAAAAAAAAAAGGTTATGGAAGAATGCTGAAATCCTACTGCGTAATGATTTAGGTCAAGCCGCAACATTTTTTGCATGCTTACACAGATGAAGAATATCAAAAATTGATATGTACTGTATTTAAAGAGATAAATGATTTTTTTTTTTTAAACAAACAAATGAAGTTAAAATAATCATTTTGTATATGTATTTTTCCAAAATAATAGTACAGATGCTTTTAAAAAACTTTAGAAAATTTTAATCAATAGTAATTCTAAAACACACCAATTCTACAAACTAGCAAAATCTAACTTAACCATTAAGGACTGCATAACGACTGCTTTTAGAATTTTGACCAATCATAAAATTTAAATCAGCACAGCGCATGACTAATATGCCATTATCTTTGTTACTGAATCAGTTTTCTAATGGTAAATTTTTTTTATTCTGTTTTGCATTTTTTATAAAGTTTTAGGGTACTTGTATTATAGCTAAAGACGCCATTGGATGGCGTCGTTTTCATGCTAAAACTATAAAATATGAACATTCACGGGCCGTTGATTTTAATAATTTTTGTTTGTAATGCGAAAATAAAAACAAAACAAAATTGTCTTTTTTAAATATTATTTTTTATTAACGTATACAATTTAAATGATAATAATATATGTAAAATAAAATCAACAAATTACAATTTGATTCGTGTTTTTTATATCGTATACTTTTTAAATTGTGTTACGGCTTTTTTTTTTATCAGTTTTCTATCGGATATTTTTTTACTTGTGTTACAGCTTCTTTTTTTATCAATTTTCTATCGGATATTTTTTTACTTGTGTTACGACTTTTTTTGTTGTTGTTTAACTAAAAAATAATAATCGTAATAAAAGTAAAAGTTGTTACGGTGAGATTTAGGGTTAGTGTTCTGTTTGTTTGTAATGCTAAAATAAAAAAATTCAAAATCGTAACCGTACTCGGATAAAATAAAGAAACTCAAACTTTTTTAAACAACAACAAACACATACAAATGTCTTCTTTACTTATTAAACATGTTTATAATATTTGCTTTTTATTAAATTTACAAAAAAAACTGTATATTTGTACTTTTCTTACTTCAAAAATATACATACGGTAGAAGTCTTCTTTGTCTCGTGGAATGTTACAAACAGTACGTTACTTGATGCGTTACCTAATTGCAACTCACTAAAAACATAGATCTTTAACATTTTCCCAATTAAAACTTCAATACAGTACGTTGTAAAAAGTCTTAGAATTATTACTTTACAAAATATCAACATTTTAATCCTTTAAAATAAAAAAAAATTCAATGAAAACAACATTTCCATCTGATTCAAATACAAACTCTCTCATCAAGTCGTAACCGTTTATAAATTGTGCGAATTCGCAAAATATATTTGCTACCATGCAACATACATGCTGTACTGCAATGCGACATAGCGGCCTGCATTCTGTAGCACAACAAAAAAGTTGTACTACTGAAAAAGCGGGTTCGAACGTGTCGAGCACGGATACAGCATTTTAATGTGTTTTGGCGCGAAAACCGTGCCATAGAACGGCGTCTTTAGCTAAAAGATGAGTACCAGTTTTAGTAAAATGAGTTTTTTAAAATTATTTTTGTTCCTAAAACAAAGGATATAAAACTGATGCATATATATATGTACCTTTAAGAGCGTAGAACCTAACTAACCATAATTTTATATAAAGCTCTAATGGTAATACTTTCTACCAGCTGTAAGTATATATTTTTCAGTTTTTTGATATAAATAATTTATAATGCTATAAAATAATAATTTGTTTCATGCTTCAATGCATATACACCTTTACTCCGCTTAGCAATTGGCTACTTAGCGATATTTCATAATAGCGATCATCATCAATTTGTACTTTGACTTACAATCGATTATTCACTATAATGATCGAGAAAAAAAATTTTTTTTAAATTTTTTTGGCAGCTATCTTCAATTTTGCGTCACTGATGACATCAGAGAATAGGTATTTTAATTTCATTTTACCCAAAAGCAAAAGTACATTACTGTAATACGTATATAGGTAATGACTTTGCTGTAATTGTATAGCACATACAATATTTTATTCATAAAACACATTAGTGCTGCATTCAGTATTTTTATTATAAAACGTATAAAATTAAAATATATTTAATTACTGAATCTATAATACTGCATACATATAAGTGTTGAATGTCTTTAGAAAAATTAAACTTTATTTAAATTGAATGTCTTTAGAAAAATTAAACTTTATTTAAATATAATGTACAGACTTGGATTATTTAAATAAAGTTTAATTTTTCTAGACATTCAACACTTATATTAGATGATGAAAACAGTACAACTAAAATACCATCCTCACAAACTTTCAGGAAAACATTAAATACTAACACCAAGTGGTTTCAAATCAAAAAAAAAACATTTTAAAGTGAGAATGTTGAATTAGAAAAAAATTTAAAAAGAAAAACGGATTGCAATTAAAATAAGTGTTAATCAATAATTTTTCTACATGAAGGGGGGGGGGGAGGCACTATTACATTAATAAAAATATACAGTAAGAGGCTGCAGAAAGGATTTTGCTATTAACTGAAAGGAGACCCTTTGATTCCTCTTGGAGGCCTTAAAGGAACCAAGCAGGGCAAATTCCTAATGTCCACTCCATACGTTCTTGTCGTTGCAGCTGTTATTACTATGTGATTATTCATATAGTATACAAACATGGATGGGCTGCTCACCAACACGCATTAGCCAGCGTGGTGAGTTTATTGGCTTTTTACCTCTGAGTTTAAGATCAAGAAACACCATGGTCTTTCTTCTCAGCGCCTGATAAGGCAGAATGAATGTTTGTGTAAATGATAAATATTTTCCCAATACATATATACAATTATGACAGACAAAAATAAAGCATGGCCCTTATTCCCAGGAGGCTGTAAAGTCACCAACCAAGGCAGCGATTGGTGGCCGAAAGCAGAGGGTGCTAAGAATCCCTGATTGCGTACCCAGGCTGCCATTTGATGACGACTTTTTATTTAGGTACTTACAACTGCAGATCACTTTCAAGTGAAGGAAGATTGCAAGAATTAGAAGAAGAACTCACTTATATTAAATGGGACATTATTGGACTTTGTGAAGTTAGAAGAAAAGGTGAAGAGACAATTGATTTAAAAAGTGGACATATACTCTATTATAAAGGTACAAATATTGGAAATACAAGTGGAGTAGGATTCATTATAAATAAAAAGTGGAAGAACAATATTGTGGAGATTGATGGTGTATCGGATAGAGTGGCAAGATTAGTTATACAACTTAATAGCAGATACCAAATGCAGATAATTCAGGTTTATGCCCCAACAAGTTCTCATAATGATGAAGTAGTAGAAGATTTTTATATGGATGTACAAAAGGCTTTTGATCAGAGTAAACACCATTTTAAAATTGTTATGGGAGACTTTAATGCTAGAATTGGTAAAAAAATGAAAGATGAAAGTGCTGTGGGTAATTTTGGTTATGGTAATAGAAATGAGAGAGGACATAGACTTGTGGAGTTTGCAGAAAAAAAAACACTTTATATTATGAATTCTTTTTTTGAGAAAAATGTTAAAAGGAAATGGACATGGAAGCATCCAAATGAAGGTACAGCAGAATTGGATTATATTTTGACTAACAGGAAATACATATTTCAAGATTGTAATGTTCTTAATAAATTTAACACAGGAAGTGATTATCGATTAGTAAGGTGTAAGATACGTGTTAATGTAAAACTAGAGACAAAAATTATTAAGAAAAACAATATTTACAGTTGATATTCCTAATCTTCAGAAACATTCTAATGAATTTAAATTAGAACTTACAAATCGGTTTCAAGTATTAGTAGATTTTGAACATGATTCAGATTTGAATGAAATTAATAAAATAACTGATATACTTTTGAAAACTGCAACAAAGATAGCTGGTAGAAAGAAACAGCAATTGACCAATAAAATTTCTACTGAGACTAGAGAATTTATGAAGAAAAGAAGGAATACAAAGATATACAAAAATGATGCATTAAAAAGAATTGATTATCTCGAATTTTGTAAAATGGTGCGGAAAAGAGTTGAAAATGATATAAGAAAGTATAACTGTGAACTAGCAAGGAAAGCTGTAGAAGAAAATAAAAGTCTTAAGAATGTAAGACAATATTTTGGTATTGGTAGGAAATTTATATCTGCAATAAGAAAAAAAAGATGGAATTATTACTAAAAGGAGAGATGACATCATGAAATTGGTAGATTTTTATCAAGAATTATATAGTAATAAAGAACAAGTACCTCCTATATCTATTACATCTTCCAAATTGCCCAGAATTTTAAATGAAGAAGTGAGACATGCAATTAAATGTATGAAGAAAGGAAAGGCTTCAGGTAATGATGAAATTATAATTGATATATTAAAAAAAGCAGGTGAAGAAATAGAAATTTTTTTAGCAAAGTTATATACCAAATGTCTAAATGATAAAGATGTACCGGATGATTGGAAGAATGCAGTAATAATATTAATATTTAAAAAAGGTGATAAAGAAGATATTAGAAATTACAGACCTATCAGCCTTTTATCAGTTTTATATAAAATTTTTACCAAGATAATTACTACTCGTCTACAGAGAACATTGGATTTCCACCAACCAAGAGAACAAGCCGGATTTAAAAGTGGTTTTAGTACAGTAGATCATATCCAGGTATTGAGAGAAGTTATAGAAAGGACAAATGAATATGAGTTGCCATTATGCTTAGGATTTGTAGATTATGAAAAGGCATTTGATTCTATAAACATTTCTTCAGTGATTAAAGCATTAGATCATCAAGGTATAGATCCAGGATATTGTCATATTTTAAAGAATATTTATAAAAATGCAACAGCAACAATTAGATTACATAATGACACTGGGAAAGTCAACATTGAGAAAGGTGTAAGACAAGGTGACTCCATATCTCCAAAACTTTTTACAGCAGTGCTGCATGAAGTATTTTGTGGATTAAAATGGAAAACTAAAGGAGTGAAAGTAAATGGTGATTATTTAAGTCATTTAGATTTTGCAGATGATGTTGTTTTTGCAAATAATGCTTCAAATCTGCAGGAAATATCAGATGAAAGTAGGACTAAAGATAAATGTTAAAAAGACTAAAGTAATGTTTAATCGATTTGCTCAAAATATGAAAATAAAGATTGATTATGATGAATTAGAAGAAGTTAACAGTTACAAATACCTTGGTCAGATTATTAATACAGATGGAAACATAATGGAGGAAATTAATCATAGAATTAAACTTGGTTGGAGTGCTTTTGGTAGAAATAACTTGATACTAAAAGGAAATATGCCTATGTGTTTGAAAAGGAAGGTTTTTAACAAATGTGTTTTACCAGTTCTTACTTATGGATCTGAGACTTGGACACTTAATAGAAGAGCAATTCAGAGACTTCAGACCACTCAAAGAAGTATGGAGAGATGTATGTTGGGAGTAACAAGAAGAGATCGTAAACACAATGTATGGGTAAGAGAACAATTAGGTGTTACTGACCTCATTGAAAAAATTAAAAGATTGAAGTGGAGTTGGGCTGGACATATTGTTAGAAGAGATGATAATAGATGGACAATTGAAATTTTAAACTGGATTCCAAGGGATTGTAAAAGACCCAGAAAGAGACCACATGTGAGATGGATGGATGAAATAAGAAAATGTGCAGCGGTATTGTGGGGAAGAGAAGCTAAAGATCAGAGAAGATGGATTAAACTTGGAGAGATCTTCATCCTGCAGTGGATTGATAATGGTTGATGATGATGATATAGTAAGAAAAATAAACTTAGCTTATGATTTAGAAAATTAGAACAGATTTTTTTTCCCTTTAAAATAAGTTGATGTTTTTCTAAAGTTGACTGATTTACAATAGACATTAAGCCTTTTCTTATTCTGGAGTATAGTAATAAGTCTTTATGTTCAATTAAATAATTTATAATTAAACATTGTTTTTTAATTTGAATAATTTCACATAAGTAATAAACATAAATGTACAGTACTGTAATACAAATGTTAAAAAAATGCACTTCAGTATGGATTTTTTTTTTTTCATTACGAATTCGGAAGAATATAAAAACTTAAATTCAAATTTAGTTTCACTTTCTCTTTCTTTTTGCTGTACTGTATTTTTTAAACAGTGAAAATATGCTTTTTTTTCTCCTAGTGATATAAAACTTTTCTTTTAGATACCATATTTAGTCATCATTGCCATAAAAAAATCAAGATAATCTTTGAGTTTGAAAACCAATGTGGATATTTTACGTTGTTGACTGGAACCAACCAATTTTTTCCCCATAGACCTACATTATAAATATGTATTCTGTATACGATATTCTTGCTTAACGATGAGTTTTGGAGGACCAATTGCCATCGCTAAGTGGAGTAAAGGTGTATATGTAACTCTCAGGTTTAGAACCTAATCAAGTGTTAATAGGACACTTCAGAAACAATATTTTCTACCAGTTGTAAGTATATATTTTTCTTTATATGCACCTGGGTCTCGTTTTATGTGGACTATTTTAATGTGATTTTGAAGTTATGCGATTCATATTTCTTAATATCTTTCATATTTCACAATATTTATTAGATATCAAGAAATTTAAATTATTAATAACTTATTTTGACTTGAAATACTTTTTTTTTTATTTCAAAAATATAACATTATATTAGCAGCTAACGTGAATATGGCCTGAAGCTGTATGTAAATAACCTATTTATACTAATGAGTAAATAATAATAATAGATTTATACTTATATACAAAAATATCGCAATAAATATTCAAAAAATTTAAACTTTTAAAACACGTTTTGTTATATATAACAGATATAAATAATCTTTTAGATTTTTAAAATAAAAAACGAAGATTTTATAAACTGAAAATAATCTTTCTAATGATAATGTATAATCTTTTTGTTTTGATTACAATCTCATTTTTTTCATATAGAAACAGAAAACCATTAACACAGCACAAGACTGAAAATGGCGCTAGTTGTACATCACATCACGAATAAAAATGAAGTGGCTAACAGGTTTTGTGAGCATAATTTCTGAGAGATTCTTGACTTCGTTTAAGAAGCCACAATACATCACATCACATCTGATTTCTTACCAGTTTACAAACAACGCTAGCGGTAATAATTAAACTATGTATGAAAAATGTAAAATTAAATACTGTAGTTAATAAAAAAAGTTTGTCATGTATTTTTTTTTCTTCAAATATTTGAAATTTTTTATTAGTCATACTTTATTTGCTTATTTTTTTAATGTGAATTTTAAAGTAATTTTTCCTTGTTGCTTTGCTTTTATGCGAATTCTAAAAAATGCAGAACCTATCCCCCATTTTTCAAGGTAAATTAAGTCTATTTTTGTGCGATTTTTTTAATGCGTGTTTTCTGTGGAACCTATCTACCGCATAAAACGAGACCCAGGTGTATATATAAATAATGTATACTGCTGTAAAATAATAGTCTGCTGTACTATTTAAGCAATTTTATCTCTATTTTTTCAATCTAGTTATTTTCTACTTATTTATACAAAAATTATATTTTTTTATAATGATTATAAGGAAAAAATCAAATTTATTTCATTGTTATATCTGTTGCTGCAAGCAATATATATATCTTGACTGTTTTGTATATATCTATGTCACATACCTCTGCCATCTACACATAAGAAATTATAGTTCATTTTTTCTAAGTTATGCTTATAATCATATTTATTATAACAATTGATTCTAATTTCTCTAAAATAAAGTCATTTATTTACCTAGTAAGCTATAGGCATTTCCACAAAGGCAAATGAAAAATAAGACAATAAAAAGCATCACTATTGTGACTGTTCTCATTAATATTTTATATTGCTCTAAATTCAAAAAATATTTTTGTCTTGTTTATTTATAAAATGTAGAAATGTGATATACATAAATTCTGAAAAAACTTTTGTCTTTCAACATGTCATTTTTTGTTCTTTTATATTATATATATATTTTTGCAATTATTTTACAATTATTTATATTTTTTGATAAATTATAATGTACTAAGTTCTCTTTGAATATCTAATATACAATGCATAATATCTGATATGCAGTTCTTATTGTTAAATGTTATTTTTTCCCCATTAGAAAAAATATATTTCCAGCAGATACATGCATGAAAGGACAAAATCTGGATCAGTTAGTAAACATAAAAGTTATCAGTGAATTCATATTTACATCTTAGGTAAGTCATGTAATATATCATTTTTTCCAGAATTTTAAAAAGAAAGTAATAAAGCTGTTTATAAATTGCCATTTTAATATTTAACTCTCAAAATTTATAATTTGTGAACCTATGTAAAAATAAGCATTTTCAAAAGTATTAAATTTTTTTTTTTCCTAAATTAGTTGTATTATATTCTTTTATATTTGCTTTTTCTAACAATATATATAACTTTATATTTCATTTATTCAAATTGAAGATATTGTACAAAATATATCTGTTGTATTTTTTTAAAAAATTCAATATGGCAACCCAGACTTCAACAAGTTAACTTAAAAGAGATGATAAATCAATAAAATAAAATACTACTCTTCAACTCCATAGGATTTCAACATTTTGTACAATTCATTTCATATTTTCTTCTTGTTGTTTATTTGTTTAATTATTTTATACAACTAAATTAATATCCCTTTTTGTTCTTGTTTATTTGTAATCTTTATTATTTTTTTTTTAAATAAAAATTGTACTAGTAAAATTCAAAATTTTTGTTTTTATTCTTGTTTATTTAATTAAATTTCTAAAATTTATGTCTATCAACTATACTGTCATTTGTAAAAAAATTACACATTTTATTTAATTTTGTTTACATAACATACATCACTTTTATTTTCGTTTGTAAATAATAATAATTAAAAAAACATACTCAGACTATTTGTATCATTTATTGCTTGGTATTTTCAGTACTAGTCAGGTAGTTCTCCAAAGCTCCTAATAAATTATTACTCTTTTTTCCTTGGTTAATTTTTCTTTACAAAAAAAAATAATTTGTTAAGTGAACTCATAATGAGCTGATCAAAAATCAACATAAAAATAAAGCTAATATATTTCATTGAGATTATAACCCAATTAAACATTTTTATACAAATATACATAATACATTCTAGATGATGGAAATATTCCAATATATAACTATGAGTAAAATACCTTTATCATAAACTTTCAGAGAAATATATACTATAGTAAAAAGTTATAGAATGTGCATATATTTTTAGTCATAATCATTAACCATTAACAATCCACAGCATCCATCTTCTCCAATCTTTAGTTTCTCTTCTCCACATCACCTCTGCACACTTTCTTATTTCATCCATCCATCTCACATGTGATCTCATTCTGGGTCTTTTACAATCTCTTGGAATCCAGTTTAAGATTTCAATTGTCCATCTATTATCATCTCTTCTAGCAATATGTTCAGCCGAACTCCACTTCAGTCTTTTAATTTTTTCAATGAGGTCAGTAACACCTGTTTGTTCTCTTACCCATACATTGCGTTTACGATCTCTTCTTGTTACTCCCAACATGCATATCTCCATACTTCTTTGAGTGATCTGAAGTCTCTGTATTGCTCTTCTATTAAATGTCCAAGTCTCAGATCCATAAGTAAGAACTGGTAAAACACATTTATTAAAAACCTTCCTTTTCAAACACATAGGCATATTTCCTTTTAGTATCAAGTTATTTCTACCAAAAGCACTCCAACAAGTTTAATTCTATGATTAATTTCATCCATTATGTTTCCATCTGTATTAATAATCTGACCAAGGTATTTGTAACTGTTAACTAATTCTAACTCATCATAATCAATCTTGATTTTCATATTTTGAGAAAATCCATTAAACATTACTTTAGTCTTTTTAACATATTTTTAGTACAGATATGGATACACATTTTAAAATAATCAGCATTTAAATGTAGAAGAGAAAAATTTAAGTCTTTTCAAAAATTGTTTTATCCACTATCAGAGATAGAAAAGCAAATTTTGAAGAAAAATATAGCTAGAAAAAAATATTTTAAGTTATTATTTTATTTACTTTTATAAACGTGCTAATATGATTTTAAAAAGATAAATAATTAATTAATTTAAATATTTATTATACTATAGTATAGTGCTTATTACTACCATTACACTAAGTTATGGAACTGCACAGTACAATAAAATTAAATTGGCACATGACAGAAAATGGTTACTGCATTTTTAAATCATGGGGTTTTTTTTTTTTTGAGTGTGGTAGATGGGCATTTGTGATCTCTAAAATGTTTAAAATAGATAGAAATTACTCAATTGTGAAGATATGAATTTATATTGGATAAATGAGAGAACCTCAATACTTTTAATCTGTCTATGCCAAATTCAATATTCTTAAAATTATGAAACTAAATAAAAGTAAAACATCATTAATCCAAAATTCTTGGTTTCTGGACTTTTTTTAAGATTTTTTATCTTGTTGAAGTAAACCCGAATTTTTGTAAAAATGTAAACATTAATTTTACTATCTTAACAGATATTTTTTGACCATCTCTGTGGCACTTATTATAAGCTTTAGTAAGAAATAATAGATGCCAGATGATAATGCTTAATAAATCCCTATTTTATAATGCCCTATCCAATATCTCCAGATTAGTTTCAAGCTTATGGCTTTCATCAGTAAAGAGCTTTGGACCTTAGAATAATCCACCAGGATCTTTAGGATCTAATGCATCTTCCTTTCAGCTGCTATTATTTATCTCTCTTTTATATCCAGCTATCAACACAAATTAAAAAATATGTTTTCAATCTAAGCCAAGTATTTGTAGTTTTGCTTATATATAAATACTTTGTGTATATTGTAAAGATTCATTTTACTAATACTTACTTTTATGTTGGTGAAAATTTTTTAATGCCAATAATTAAAACAATATATCAAAACAATATTTTACTTTTACAGGCTCTGCCTTTTCATTTCTTCTTTGAAATTCAATCAGGCTTTCCACTCCAAAATTTAATATATTTTTTTATAGAAATATAAAAAATTTGAAAAACACATTCTTTCTTTTGTGATTTCTCCTCCCCCTTCCTTTTCTACTTAGCAATTAATATACAATAATAATAGTGTTTAAAAAATGCAAATAACTTTTTTAATAAAAAAAAATTAATATATAGTATTTAAATATACACATAATGTAAATCTTAAAATATATCACTATTTATTTAAAAATGTAACACTATAAATATAAAATAATTAATGAAACTAAAAGGAATTTACACTTTGTTTTAATGGTGTGATTATTAAAAAAAAGAAAAATCAATTATCAATTATTTTTTAATAAAAAGCAACTCTATAAAAACTGCTCAAAAGCAATACTGAATGTATTTTTCAGAATATTTATATTATAAATAAAACTATTGATTTATAAAAAAAATAAACATTAAACTCAATGCAATTAAACTATGTTTTATAAAAGTGTTTATTAATATCAATTAAATAAACCACAAGCTGTTATTATGTATTTGCAGTTTTGTATTTAAAACGATTGACTTTGGGCCACTCTCTCACAAATTCAAACTTTACATAAAATTTATTATATATATATATATTTTTTGGCAATCAATAAAAAAAATCTTAACTTTTAGAAGAATTATTTTTATTAACAACCCCCCCCCCCCCAAGAAGTCCAACATAATTTAGATAATTATAGCATAATTTAGACGTAAGCAACTTAAAATTTTAATTGTTCCAATTATGAGAGATATTACAAGGAGGAATAGTTATGAGTATTTAAAAAATAGAGAAAGAAAAAATTTGGAAAAAATGATCAGATATGAAAGCTATGTCTTAGGATATTTAAAAATGATGATTAAGACAATATTTTCTTTCTCTCATTTTAAACAGATACTATTTATAAGAATATTAGCGTTTTTTAAATTTCAACATATTCCAAATCAAATGCTATATTTACATGCACAGCAGCTTTAATCTTCCAGAATCTTCATTACTTATGTGGATATGTACACAATTATTATAAGCATAAGCAATCAAAGAATACTAGATGGTAGAGCTATAATCCATACCCAAGACTAATTTCAATCTACTGATTTTGTCAGTAAATAGAATTATTTCATATAAAAGCATATGTAAACCGAGAAAATTAAATGTTTTATTAGATATTGAAATAATAAGTAATCAATATAATTTTTGAATATTATATCTCAGCTGATACTAGATTCTAATGAATGAACATACAAATTACAACTCATAATAAACTATATCATCAAATAAATTTATAATTGGAATTTTACTATTATCCTTAATACTAAAACAATGACAATTATGCATTATAAAACAATTTTTTCCAATATTTGTATTATTAAAAATTTTCAGTACTATACAAATTCCTTAGTTTATTGTAGAAATTTATATATGTAAACAATACATTTAAAATCCTCACTTGAAAAAAAAAAAACAACTTACAGTCTGGTCACGCTGGAAAATTACAACACGTCCACCTTTATCACCAGTAGCTAATAATTCTCCATCATCATTGAATTCAACACAAGAGATGATATCCGCTTAAAATAAAAAATGTTTTCATGAATATTATAAATATATTCCAAAGATGTGTGTCTGTAAATATACATATACACAAACATTTGCATAATTCATAACTTACAATTAACAATGTAAATGATGAACAACTACCACAAGATTATTTCTTTTCAATAAAACTTACAAATAGTTATAACAATAAATCTTGAAAAGGTGAAAAAAATGTAAGCTTTTCATTTCATTTTTGTAATGACAAATTTAATAACCTTATAGTCTGGAAAAAATCTACCATTTATAAAACTAAATGAGAAAATCATAAGTTCATAAACACAGAGTATATTTTTTAATTTAATTTTACTGAACTTTTATTCCAAAAAACATGAATTACAAATAAATTATACCAAAGATATTAAATATTCAATAATGTAAAATAGTGAATTTCTTTTATTACACAAAAATACATCTCGGCAATAAATAACATTTGAATAAAAAATAATGACAACCACTAATTTAAATAACTTTTACACAAAATGCACATTAATGAAGCATATAAAACTATATTTAAGTGTTATCCGGAACCAACTAGTAACTAAATAAACCAATTCAAATGAAATGTGTTGCACAAAAAGACCATAATTATTTTCAAATATATAGATGAAAAAAATTTCTGAAACTTAGAAATATAATCTGATTTTTAATTTAAAACAAAATTTACACATGCATTTGCAAAAATATATATATATTTTTAATAATGAAATTGAATATACATGTTAATAATTTTCAACATACAATTACAACCTTATAAACTATACATATTTTGAAATCAATGTTTTTTGCTTCAAGACAACTTGGAAGTCAGCAATCAGTTACTATTATCTATCATAAGAAGAATCATTCTTGATGGCAGTTTGCCAATTCCATAACAAGCAACCCAAATGTTTAGAGCTACTTTAATGAATCATTGAGATTTACAGAATTAATCTTTTAAATATTTTTTTTTAAGATTTGAAAAAAATCTTGTCATTTGTCACTGTTTTATTATTCTTTTACAAAAAGTTGTAATGCACACTATTTTGCCCTCTTTTTAAATTGTAGAAATTTAAAATCTATTAGAAAAAAAAAAATCTGCATAAAGCTATTTTTGTTATTAAAAATATAAATTATTTTTTTTTGGGGGGGGGGGTAGGGGGCCCCCATAGGGGAGAGAGGTTGTTTGTGGAGGGGGGTGGGGTTTGGTCCCGGGGGAGGTTATATCATATAAAAAAAATATAAATTACACCTGGGTCTTACGCGGATTTATTTAACGCGATTTTGAAGTTACGCGATTCACGTTTCTTCGGAAGTCAAACTTCGATAATGCGCTATATTACTTTAAATAATAAATTTCGCGCACTTACGTCATATTGAAAGTAATAGCACATTATTGGAATTCGACTTTTATCTTAGTAATTTCAATATTTTCAGTGCTTTATAATAGTAAGATTTTATGCAATAATGAAATTAAAATCATGATTTCCACATTTTATGTATACACACATTAAATTTTACAAGATTATAATGTAAATTTGCTCAAACATTGTGCGTGTTAATTTTGCATTTTAAATCACATTCTGTTTTTGCTTTTTAAAAAAGAATGTAATCAATTATTAATCATTTAGTGTCCGCAAGTTTATTTTTAAAAGGTGAGTAATAGCAGTGGACACAATTAAAATTGAAAATTAAAAAATTAAAGACAAAAATAAGAATTTAATTTTTAGTTGATTAATTACTAATTACGTTGTCACCAGAAAACCATTAACACAACATGAGAGTGACGTTGGCGCTAGTTGTATTTCCTCTTGTGAAGAATCTGATTTTTTACCAGTTTGCAATCGAACCTGTTTAACGTCAAATAGCGATAATAATTAAAACGTGTATAAAAAAATGTAAATTACTGTAAATTATGCATAAAAATATATTGTTTTGAATAAAATTAAATATTATAGTTAAAAAAAGTTTGTCTGGTATCAATTTTTTTCAAATTTGAAATTTTTTATTAGTCATATTTTATTTCCTTATTTTTTTTTTTTTTTGCGCGAATTTTAAAGTAATTTTACGTTGGTGTTTGATTTTACGCGATTTTTGAAAAATCACAGTCCATATCCTCCCTTTTTCAAGGTAAGTTACGTCTATTTTTGCGCGATTTTGTTTGTGCATGTTTTCTGAGAAACCTATCTATCGCGTAAAACGAGACCCAGGTGTACTTGCACTGTTTTTTGCTTTTTTTATTTATTACTAGGTGTGCAACTTTTCTATCACAGGAGATATGTATATATTTTTCATCCATATTACATTCAAGATAGTGAATTTTTTTTATCACTTTTATTAGCAGGCATTGTTTCTTTTAAAAATAACATTTTACTTGAAGAGTTTTATATAATAAAGAAGTCCTGATAAATGTTAAATTAATCAGAAATGTACTTTGATATGTGTTGGTCAGTAGCTTCAATTTTTTTTCTTTTATACTCAAATTTCTGTTAGCAAATTTGATAATGACTTTTTCTTCCATGGATGAGTACGCATTAGATAGGGATTTTATGCACAAGGCTTCTGGCATTCATTGATTACTCTGGTTGGCACAGGGTGGCAATACTGTATGGAGAGTTTTGCATAGAAAAAGTGGCAAATAGGGTTTTAGTTAATAATATGCAGAGGAATAAAAGTAATAAAAAAATGAGAGTTAGTAAAAGTGTAAAAGAGAGGAAAGAAGCATGCAGAGAATATAAGTGTGCTATTAAGAATAAAGAAAGTGAAAACGATTCTAATGCTAAATGGGGAAAGTACTTCGAAAAGAAGAAGTTGGCTAAAATGGATAATTATAGAGAGAGGATGAAGTTAAATAGTAAATTGTTGGAGGATATTAATAAAAGTGGAAGAGATGGGAGTAAAAAATTTTGGAATTACATTAAAAGGAGAAATGTGGGGGAAAGATAGTATTAATAGATGATGAGAGAATAGAGTGTAGCTCTAGAGAAGAGGTAGAGAGAATCTTAAATAGATATATAATGGATGTAGAAAAAAAGTTGGATGTGAAGAAATTAGTGATAGAAAACATGAAACAGGTAGTAATGGCAATATTAGGTTCACAAAAAATGAACTGAATGAGGCAGGGAAGAGATTGAAAAGTGGAAAGGCGAGAGGTTTAGATGGATGGGCAGCAGAGATGGTAATGAATTTAGGGCATAGAGCAAAATCAAAGTTATTATCATGTTTTAATAAGATGGCACAGAAGAGTTTTTCCAGGTAGTTGGAGTATACAAGAATAAGATTATTATTTAAAGGAAAGGGTAAGGATCGTAGAAAATTAAATAATTATAGACCGATAGCGGTAACATCAGTTTTATATAAAGTTTTCTCATATATGGTAATTGGAAAAGTTGTAAAATGGATGGAAGAGAATAATGTAGTGGGGGAAATGCAAGGAGGTTTTAGGTCAGATAGGCGTATAGGAGATAGTTTGTTTGTAGTTACACAACTTATGGAGATGAGTAACAATTCAGGTAGATCGTTATATATGAGTTTTATAGATATAGAGAAAGCATATGATAGAGTAAATAGAAATAGATTATGGGTAAGGTTAGCCAATTTGGGAATGGATGAAGATTTAGTAAATATTATTAAGAAATTATATGAACATAATTATTATACTTACCAATTAGGGGATATAGAATCAGTTTACGTTAAAAATGGGGTGGGATTAAGGCAAGGACGCCCTATGTCACCTATTTAGTTTTTGTTGTTTTTAAGTGAAATGGAGAAAGCAATAGAAAGACTAGGAAGAGGGGTAGAGATACCGTTAATAGGTGGCAAGGGAGTATATACTTTGTCGGGTCTTTTTTTTGCGGATATCTTTTTGTGTGCAGAAAAAAGAGAAGATATGGAAATTATGTTGCGGACATGTGCAAGGATGGGCAAAGAGATGGGGATTAAATTTAGTGAAGAAAAATCAAATATAATGATGGTTAACACTGGGGAAAGAGATGATGTAGAATTTTTATTGGGGGATATAAAGTTAAGTGTAGTGGATAGATATAGGTATTTGGGAATTATCTTATGTAATCAGGAAAATTGCCTGGATGAATGGGAGAAAAAATAGGTAAATGAAGCAAAGAAAAGAAAGGGTTTGGTAAAGAATATAATAAATATGATGTAGCTAGAATTGTATGGAAGGGAGTTGCAGTAGCAGGATTAACATATGGTAATGATGCATTGTGTTACAAAGGGAAGTAGGAAGACATGCATTGGATACAGAAGTATGGACAGCAAAGGAGGCAATTCAAGGAGAAATGGGATGGTCAAGTTTTTATATGAGATGCAAAAAGTAAAATGAAAATGTTTGGTAGGTTGCAGTTTATGGATAGTAAAAGAATAGCCAAAGTAGTGTTTGATTGGGTTATGAGTAAAGGGCAGGTAACAAGATGGGTGAGAAAGGTAATGCGGTATGCAAAAGATTTGGATAAAGAATTTATATCAGTATACTTGTATAAAAGGTGGGATGACTGTGTTAAGAGGATTGTTGAGTGTTATAGTGGTAAGGAATAAGATAAAAGAATAGAAGCATTAATAAAAATAGGGAGTTGGAGAGATGGAGAACTAGTATGGAGGGTAAGAAGAGTTTAAATATATATAAAAGTAAACGGAATATTGGATGCGAGTTAATTTATGATAATAGTAAGGAAAGTAGTTTATTGTTTAAGGCTCGAATGGAATCTTTAGCAACAAGAGAATATACATGTAAATGGAAAACTATGGGTGATTTAGTGTGCAAATTGGGTAAGGAAGGTATAGAAAATATTAGGCATCTGTTGATTGAATGTAAATGCTTGAAAGCAGAAACGGTACAGATAATGAAGTTATGGGAGAATAGGTATGAACAAAGTGACTATACAGAAAGTGAGTTATTAGTTTTTATGCCGGGTTTGCGAAAAGATAAGGGGGATTTGCATATAAAGGCCATAGAGTTGACAAAGATTATGTTGTGGAAACGGAATGGGGCAGAATATGGGAAGACTTAGAGTGAGGAATGGAAAATAAAGCTGCTAACAGGTTTATCTGGGCATAATTGCTGAGATATTCTTGACTTTGTTTAAGGAGAAGCCAAATACATCACATCACGTCTTTATTTTTTGTTGTTGTTGAGATTACGGGTATCTTTTATATTAAACAAGATTTCAGGTTATACTTTCATATCAGATATGCTCTTAATTAAAAAAAATTTCAAAGAGATTTTTGGAACATCAAATTACATTTAAATAGAAAATTTTCTAGTATTAAAAATAATATACAGTTTTACTATCAAATTTTTTGTTGTTAAACATCTGTTCTAATTTTTTTTGTTTACATATAATAAACTATTAATATATCTCAAAATAACAATGGTTTTCTTATAATTTCAGAAGACAAAAAAAATTGCTGGCATTTTGCCAGTGTATATAAAAGTTAGGCAGGCATATACATGTCTCAGCCTACCAATTCAATTTGCAAAATGTGATGAGAAAAATTGACTTGATGAAAAATGTGTATTCAAGATTGGTCAAAAAATGTTAACTATTTTAGATTTGCAGATGGTGCCACATTTAACAGTTGAAAACATAAGATCTCTTAAGATTCTCATTAAGTGAGTTAGGAACAAATTGAATAAGAAAACAAATTATTATGACAACAGGATCAGCAACAGACTTTAAATCAATACTGAAGGCATAAAGTAATAGTACAGTTTTGCCTTTGGAGTGAATCATATATAAACAATATTATTCAAGTTATGTATTCTATGGATGTTAAAGTCAAATACTGAAGAAAAATAACAAAAATTACTGATGCTCTTCAACGGTGCAAATAAAGACCTTTGATAAATATATGGACAATGACAATAACAACAAAAAAATCGATACTTTATCAGATATCTCAACTCTCACCTGAAGCATAAATAATCAGATTGAAATTGTCCTATAATGGTTCTTATGAAACAATCTAATTCATTCACAATAATGGTTCTTATGAAACAATCTAATTCATTCACAAAGTGTAACAATGAAGAGGAAAGATAATATAATTGATGTATCTTTGAGCAGTTTGAAGTCAGATGATAGATTATTCTAGACAAATACTATGCATATGGTTTCCAGGAGTCAATATCTACACCATCTATTAATTATAAATACAGTAATTATGAAGATTATTATCTTGGAAAAGGATTTTTTTATCTTGACTAAAACTAGTATCACCTATCAATGTACCAATTGAAATTTTATGTAGTTACTAGATGTAAAATTCACAATCACCAATAAAAATTTATTTTTTGATAAAACTATTTCAAAAATAGATATGCAAACTATCAAAACAGAAAATTCTATAAAATAATTTTCCAAAATACTTGTGCATTTTTCACTACAAGATATTTGAAACTTGGATAAACAATGCAAGATAAATTATTTTAATATGATCAAAACATCCCATTTTTTCAACAATTATACATTATCAATATAAAAATATACCAAGTTACAACAGCATGAAATATAGTAAAAGATTATAAAATTGAACAAATTATAGATCAATACGTCAATTTTAAGGCTGCAAATCAAATGCAAGTGTATGAAGTTATAAAAAATTACTGTCATACTATTGTGACAATTAGATCCTCTAAATTCAGATGAATAAGAATTCAAGAGATTAGTTTGCTCAAACTAAAATGACATATGGAATTTGTATGCAGATAAGAAAGCATTCTGATGGTGACCAAAGTTTCAGTTATCTTATTTGCATATTATTTTCTGAGACATTTTTTATTATGCATATCTTATTAGCAAACATTTGTCAAAAATTGATATAAATAATTTGCAAATAGCATTTGAAAAAAAAAGACAAATAAAAAGTAATCTTGAAATTTTTTAATATCAATAGATAAGAACTTGATGTTTAATATCCATCTAAAGAAAATGCTGTTGAATAACCAGATAAAATACATATTCATGCCCATTCAGCAATAAGAAAATAAAACTTAGAAACATGTTATGGGTAGTCAAAAATGAAAATCTTAAGAGATGGCCCATGCCTTTATTCTATAATTAGTTTAAAGCAAGTCAATGATGAATATTCTACATAAGCATTTGGTTTGAGAAGTACCATATAGTTGATCTCTATAAGCACTTCTCTATAAACAAAAATGTCTAAAAAAAAAAATAACAGAAAAACAGACATGGAAGCTTTTTAGCTTTTTGAAGTATGATTAAGTCTTTCTATAAGATGTTTATAGATGCTACTTATGATAGAAAGATTTAACACAGTAGTATAAAAAATCATACATATTCCACTTTCAACTAACCATATTTATATTTTTTTTTTTTTAAAAAGAAAAAAATACTAATTCTACATTACTATCTGTAATACATACTCATACATAACATGTTCCATTATTCCATCGTCATAAAAAAAAATATTTTTTACAAAACAAGATATAAAGAACAATTTCAAATAACTAAACAATGAAAAGTTTCAATATAATGTCTCCTGACTACAGGCCAATAACAAAGTTGTATTAGCAGATATGAAGTAAAGATCAAACAAATATCAAGTGACTGCTATTTTTATTCAATCATCATTATCATTTTCAGTTATGAGTGATCTATTGTGCCAATGTCATTCTATTTGAAGGTGGTACGCCAGCTTTAGGCTGAGCGGTACCTAATGGAAAAGTTAGATAGAAAGTTGCTATGGATTCGGTTCATGCTAAGTCCATGCAGAGCTTCAACTACACTAACTGGCTTGTTCCAGGTGGTAGACTTAGACCCCTGTTATGAACGAGAACAATAAAAAGGGACAGAAGGTTGAGGTACAGGCGAATCAATGCAGTATATAAATATATACTTTACGGAAAAGAATGACAAATGGAGACGATCGTGACTCCCTGGAATGAGGTACAGGCGAATCAC
Organism: Epiperipatus broadwayi; assembly: GCA_028023455.1. Taxonomy (NCBI): domain Eukaryota; kingdom Metazoa; phylum Onychophora; class Udeonychophora; order Euonychophora; family Peripatidae; genus Epiperipatus; species Epiperipatus broadwayi. The sequence continues at coordinate 1,518,671 of JAQFVV010006279.1, read as the reverse complement.
ATCAAAGCCTTATGTGGCTTGTTAATAATTTGACATACGCCAGCAACGCTATCATAATATAAAGCCAGTGAATTTAAAAATTAAAGTAAAGCCTTAAATGGTTTAACAAATACGTAATGATATGCTAAAATAATGACTCATGTAAGATAAAGTCATTTATCAGAAGTTAAACTATAATTAATGAAGCATGCGTTTCTCCCCCTCCTTGAATCAATTCTATTTTGTTTAAAAAACTAAAATTCATGCACTTAAAAGTGCGAACAACAAAATAGAATTTGATTCAAGAAGGGGGAGAAATGCACGCTTCATTAATTATAGTTTAATTTCTGATAAAATCGTGTATTCATCAACAAGACCAATAATCCAAGCAAAAGTATCTTGAATCCAACCATGCACAAGATACAGATGTCAGGGCAAGGGTGAATCCTAACCTATTTGCCTGAACTATTACCTCTCTGACTAATGGATAACATTTGTGATTACACTAGCAGTGCTTGGTTTTATTCCGTCCCAGCTGGAGGTCATGGTTCACAAAGAGCCTCAAAATAATAAAGGGTTTATATGAGAAATTAATGATTTAGTGAATTCTGACGATTGCAGAACGACACAGATGTGATTTGATATCGATTACTAATGGTTTGAACCGTAATAATTATAATTCTTTATGGCAACATTACAAAGAATTGAATTTATCTCGAGATATAAATAACTAGGGTAATTAATATTAGAGATTCGGAGTAATGACAAACTAAGCTAATTTAAAATAATATTACAGGAATTTATTAAGAAATTCAGTTATTGTCAATACAAAACAAGTTGAGTTTTGTTTATACAACTAGGTTATTATACTTCTTGAATTCGTTTTGATGCGGCTAAATGCAAGGCATTTCATAACAAAGTAAAAATTTGTTAAATCAGAAATAAAATATCATTAGCCATCTTTAAGAGATTACAAATAAATCTATTATATATATATATATAGATAAATAACAAAACATGAGCGATGTGTATTTAAAACTATATTACATTTAAATCAGTTGTATGTAATGAGTGTGGGAAGCAAAATAGTTCATCTTAAATAAATTAGATATTCAGATTTAACTAATTAACGGGATTGGTTGGTGAAAGACGTGCCATCATGGCAGAGAGCATTTCAGGTTTGTAACTAAATATATATATAGAATGATAAAGGCAGTATGATATTATAGATTACAACAAAAGAATAAATGAGGTCTGTTACAAACCTCTGGGTGGCTTTGCTAAAAGAAATCCCTGGTATATACAGGTAGATGATGAGAAATGCTGGTTCTCCAGCCAAAACATGTCTGAATAATAATAATAGATTTGATGTGCTGGACTTCCCATACACATCTTAATGGCAATGCCTGGAAATGATCCCTAGTAAGAAAATACGTCTACTATTAAGGGAAAGTCAAGAATTGGACTGATCATATTTAAACTTCCGAAGATCCTGAGAGGTAAGCAAGAATAATAATAAACTAATGGTTGTAACTATAAATTACATAACGCCCCAGACATATATATATAGATAGTGGATCACTAACGATCATAATAAATTAATTCCTGATTAAAATAATCGGCTCCCTGACGTAATAGAAAGTCCCCAGAAACCTTAGGCCAGGGGTCCCCAACCCTATGCCCGCAGGCACCATGGCGCCCGCAGACCATTTCACGTGTGCCCACCGCTATCCGAACACAATAAAAAATTATTTATCTGATACAAATAAATTTAATTTTTAAAATTTCTTATAAATTATTGTATTATATTGCAATCAAATTGTAGGGCATACTATACTTTTACAGCATAAAAATATAAACGTTAATTATATGTTGAAATTTTATTTTTGAAATAAATATTATTTTGTACATTATGTGTATTATTAACAATATCCAACTATAAATTTACATTGAAAAAATAAATGGTGCCCGCCACCTGGTTGGTATTATAGAATGTGCTCCTAAGTGCAAAAAGGTTGGGGACCCCTGCCTTAGGCCATTAATGAATGGATCATAAAATATAATATAAAAGAGAAAGACAAGCATTAAAACTAAACTTAGAATAAAACAGTTCATCATTGCAGATTACAAAATATGTCAGTCTTTTAATTAACATAGACAGACTGGGCATTGAATATCAAACTCACTTCTGGTGAAATTTGACAACATATATTATAATAAATTATACATCATAATTTTACTATTTTACTGATACAAATGAAAATAGATACGTATGAAATATATATTGTTAGTAGTTGATATGAAAATGCTATGATAGCTGGGTGATTCTCTTAAGTATTGTGACAGATTTTACTTAAATGATTTATTAAAAGATATTATTTTCTCAGAGATAATTACGAGGGCAATTTTAAGTTGGAAATAATAATAAGATACCTAACTTTTAAAATAATTTCAATCATTTAAAAATAAATTTATAATATGAGGTACAAAACTAAACGATCTTTCTGAATTAATTTAATGGAAATAATTCTCCTGAAATGGTTTTTTTAACTGGAGAAAATAAGAGGAAGAGATTTAAAGTTAGTTGCTCTTTGAGTTTTATACTTGGCAGTTTCAGTAAGTCAATATTACAAAAGAAAATTAAGATAAATTTGCCGCATCAAAATAATGTGGGATTTTTTACAAGAATAATTTTAAATTTAAGGAAAAATTTTAAAAGACGCATTTTAAAATTAAGTTGTATAAACATTACAGATATATATATAATATAAATTAATATTGATTTAGAAAACAAAGTAAGCTAGAATCAGAGGCTTGCGGCAAATTGGAGATTACCTCAGAACCAATCGGTAGAAAGTTATAAAATCAGATCATTTAGCAGGCTCCTTGACACAGTAGTCTCCGGGCTAGGTGTTGAGAGCACTGGAATGGCATTACGATGAGCTGGTGGAAAAGAGCTCTGAAGCAAATGGCCATTTTACCCCCTCATTCTTTAAGCACAATGTACTATAAATACTCTCTTCAGTGAACTGTTCTTCAATAATCATCTATTCAATATTTTTACTATTTATCTGATCCAGTCTTATCTATAGGATCCAATCTACATGACGTTTGCTGGTAACTTTCTCTGTGGTCAGCGACTGCCTGGGCGGAAAATCTACAATCTTGCATTAACATGCCCAAGGATTCATTTTGCTAATTAAAAGAAAACAGCAACAAGTATAATTAAGTAGATCAGTCATCGTATTAACAAAGTCTATTTAATTAAGATTTAGATTTAAAAAAATGTAACTTTTATTCATAAAATTTTTAGGAATTTGGTATCTTCTATAAATAATCCGATGACTTTCAAATCTGATATTTGATATAAAACGTAAATACAAATTTACAAAATATTCCTTACAAATATTAGATTGTTTACATAATTGATCCTTTAAGGTACATTTATCACAAGATAAATATAAAATGTTACCAACTGATTAATTGGGGGAAAAAAAAGACTTTAATGAAAGAATTTAAAATATTTGTAACATTTTATATCTAGGATTCAATTATTTATTCAATGCCAATTTAATAAAATAAACACAATATACATTTCTACAAATATAAAATAAACTATTATAAAAAGGTTAGTTTTAATCATAAAATATAAATTAGATAAAAGATTATAATATTGATTATAAATATACTACCACCTATTATGAGATGGGTGTCAGTTTAATATACAAGATTGGGTTCAAACCCATACTAGTGCTGATGGCATTGGCACTAGGTAAAGCAGAAATATGTACTATATTTCCAGCTTCACTATTGCAGGATGATTTCTCCAAATTTAATCCAATTTCTCCAATCAATAGGTTTTTTTTATGCACATCACACCAACAAACCTCTTTATTTCATTCATTCATCAGTTTGACTTCAATTGTCCTATTATCATTTCTTTTAATCTGACTAGTCCATTTCCAGTTCTCTTAATTCTTTCAATGATGTTATTAAAGCATACCACTCTAGCCAACTTTTCAAATACTCGTAATTACTTTCTAATCTCAACAATTGATTTTTTCCACTATTTTTTTTTTTTTTTTTAGCATCTATGCATATGCCCAACTTAGTTCTTTTTCTTCATAAGGTACTTAAAAAATAATTTTTTTCATTTATTCTTTTCAATATTTCTCATGTTATCTTTCCAATTTATCTTTTTAATCTCTTCCAAATCCAATGTTTAAAACCACCATTTATTTACTCACACTTTTCATAATTGTTTATAAATTTTGTTCCATATTATACTATATTCCAAAGAAGATATTAAATCATTTTAATAGTCCCCATAATAATCTATATTTACTAAAAACTTTTATGTATTGCAATATTCTCTCTAATTTCTTTATCATTACAAAACATTAATATGCTTTATAATTTCCTTTCTCTTTTTTCTTATTATCACTGCTTTCATTTGATTAGCATAAGTTGTTCTACAAGTTTTGCTAATCCTATAAACATCTTATTGAATTAATTCTTACTATTTTGAAGTGCTTTATCATCAGTAAATCCAATACAATTAATTCTCATCCTCTCAACAGTTTTCCTTGCAATCTAATTTTTTAATCAACATATTTAACAAAATAGCCCAATTCATTCTATTAAATACCTTTTCAAATTCAATAAAAATTCCAACTGCATCTCTCATCCTTATAACTTTTCTAAATTTAATTTGTTTTTCAAATAAAAACATATCTAAATTATCCAAAATCAGTCTATTCAGTAACTAAAAATATATTAAACTAATTGTTCTAAAACCCTTATATTTCATTGAAATATGCTTTTTTCTAATAAAATCATAATTGTAGAGAGAAAAAAAAAATCCTACTGCTTATTCTACCAAATCATAAATTACATTGCAAATATTAATTAATTCTTCTCTCAAACATTTTTTTCCTTCTCAAAGCCTTTAATAATTCAACCAGAATCTCATTAACCTTTGCCAGATTTCATCTTAGTTAATACCTTTACATATTTTGTCAATCATTATCGTTCAACCTAAAACACCTATAACTTTTTTTTTAAATTGAAAAACCATGACTTATTATTTCTATCATATAAATTACTTATATCACCATATCAGTTTTCTTCTCAGTTTATGCCTTTATAACTTTATCATTCATTATGGCTCAATCTATTTCATCCAAATTTTCAATTCAAAAGCCATAATATTTCTATCATCTAAATGATTGATTATATTCTCATATTTTCAATTCAATTACTTCCTTTACTGTTTCTACTTTCAATTACTATTTCATTCCTGTTTTTCCTATCTAAATTGTTTTATTCTATTATAAATTAAATCACATTTTCATCTTTTTGGTAATTACTTTATTTCTTTACATTCACTTTCTTTTAACTTTACATGTTTCAGTTTTAATTAACCATCAACCATCTATATAAATTTCTTCCTTTTTATAAATTTGCACATTTCCAATTCCTCTGCTCAATTATTTTATTCATCATTAAGCCTTCTATATATATAGATATATTTTTGTAGTTACTCTTTCCTTAAATTCACTTTTTTTTTTAACTTTATATGTTTCAGTTTTAATTCACCATTAAGTCCTTTATATAAATTTCTTCTTTCTATAAATTTGCATTTTTAAAATTCTATTATTTATCATTAAGCCTGTTCACCATATTTACATCTGAAAGATTCGGCTTCCATCTTTTCTATATCTATTACAGCATTTAAAATTTTTCATTTGAATAACACCTACCTTTATTAATTATCATTTATACTTATTTTCTTATTCAATAGTTTTAAATTTTTTTTCTTTAATATATCCATTTAATTTATCTAATTGTACATTTCTTTATTATTTCAGTTCATATTTTTAAAAGTTAATCTCAATTCTACCACTATTAAATTATGGTCCAAATCTATGAACTTTACGGTAAACATGTGCATTTATAATAGTTTCTAAATCAATTTCAAATCAAAATATAAACTAATTGAAATCTATTTTTATCATTTGAACCTTTCCAAGTATAAATCTTTATTTTAGTTTAAACCATATTTTCATTACTACATATTATTTTCTCTTTAAAACTTATCTTTCACTTTATTTCTTACTCTCAATTCAAAATAATTTTATCATATTTTTCCATTTCGAACACAGCAATCCAATAACTTTAGATTTCTTCATATATAATTTCGATTGGCATATACACCTACATCTCTTGGAAATGCTATCTTAACATTATCACTCTTATCATTTTGAGAGTAATGAAACTTCCTATTTTTATATCCAAATGCAAAATTCTTATATTCTCATACCTGTCCCACCCAACCAATTCACCTTATCTCCCAAAATTTTCCAATATACAAATTTTTCCTTTTAATAAATTTACTATTTTTTTAAAGTTGTTTATTCCATGCAACAATTCTTACAATACTTTCTAATTCTAAAGATTTTGGACAGTTGATTGTAGTAAGATTAACAAAATCAATCCCAGGAACCCATACCTCACTGGAGTAATTCTTTCTTCAACTATTTCAATTCTATTTAAATTCAACTGCACAACTAATACCAAATATCATGTTAAAATATATTTTAAATCAGTTTGGTACTTATAGATTTAAATTAAATAAAAAAAACTTTTTTTTATATATACTGTACACATATAGAAACTCTAAGAGAAAACAATATTTTTTATTAGTTATTCATTAGACTAGAGATTATCCAATAATGAATATTTCTGTAGTGTAATTTTTACATCATTCTATCTGATTTTAACACCTTGTGGAGGGATATAATCATAAACATATGACCAAAGACATGAAAAATTCCCTATCCTGCATAAGAATGATGTAGTAAAAATTATGCTACAGAAATATTAAACTTAAATTTAAGAAATTTTTTTTTGTTAATATTAAACATCTTACAAAATTGAAAAATTATGAAAATCAAAAACAACAATAAAGGATTATTTAATAAATATATAAAAATATGCTATTTAAATATGCTGTTATTGTAAAAAAAAAAAAAATCAAATTATATTATCGAAGAGCAGTTCTTATTACCCGAATTAAAAGTCAGCTACTATAAGTTTAAGTCATCTATGGATACTCTAATTACCTATATCCTAGATCAGTATCTGATTTTAACCTTTATCAGTAAGGATTTGGAATCTAAAATTGATCATGAAAATGTGTGAGTATGCATGTGAAAGTCATATACACAATAATAAAACAGGAGCCATTCTGGATTATATTTGTATCTGTATATACATAAATAAATAAATTTTAATTATAGCACATGATATTTAGCTCTTTATAAAAAATACACACAAAAAAATTCCATTACAATAACTATATATATAAATAAACAATTTTAATAGTTCAAAACAAACAAAAAGTAAAAAAAAAAAAAATCATTCATTTAATACAATTGTGACCTTTTCTTTTTTAAAAAAGTGTGCAGTAATAAAATAATAATTTAAGAACATATATATAAAACACAAAATGAATCAAAAACTTAAAAAAAAAATAAAGAAAAACTTTATAATTTTTTTTTTTTTGAGGAAAATGTTAAAAAAAAATGGACATAGAAGCATCCAAATGAAGGTACAGCAGAATTGGATTATACTTTGACTAACAGAAATGACATATTTCAAGATTGTAATGTTCTTAATAAATTCAACACAGAAAGTAATCATCAATTAGTAAGATGTAAGATATTGAAGCACTCATGGGTTCAAACCCAATCATTTAATTATAAACCACTAGGGAGTGAAGGTATACCAATGCACGTGATTGTTTATGTCTCTGCAAACTTCTACTCGTCTAAAGTTAATATGCATATAAATTATATATTTCTATTACGGTAAACAATCATGCGTATGTGTGTGTAACAGATAAAACTTAATAATTAAAAGCGTTATACTATGTATATTTTTATTCATATATATTCTAATAGAGAGAAAGTTCGAGAGTGTAATGCGAGTGTATTAAATAAAAGGCTTACCGTATTTTAAATTCCGAAGGAATCTGTTTTCATTCTGATACAGATTTATTTAAATTTCACGTTACTTAACATTTATTCCGCAGGTCTATTTTCATCCTAAAATAGATTAAGACCAACTCTCTCGAACTTGATCTCATTTGTATTTCAAAATTTGCTGTATCATTGTAACCGTTAACACATCTGGGGATTACCCAAAGGCAGTAACAAACGAGTATAAATACCACCGCATTTCCTAACTAAAGGAGCTCTACATATTAATTTCTAACTCTGTTTCTGGGGGAAGTTACGTCACTCAGAACTGCAAAATGACGAGTGAGTAGTATTTAGATTTGCTTCCCCGGTCCTTCCAAGATCTATCCAATGCCAAAATACTCGTAAGCCATCGTATCCAAAATACTGCCAGAATGAACTGTATGCTACATAAAGAACGGACTGAAATGATAATTTCGTCAAAATACTGCTAAATTAACTAGATTTCGTCAAACATGGAACCAACACATGTGCACACGGCTGTAAAGTTATCGGAAAGAAAGGTAATTCCCTGCCGCAAAACTGAACTCTAATGCTTTCGTCTTAATAAACCTTTTAACTATAAAACGTAAATTTCAACCTTCGATAAGATTAATTCCAACCACCTAATGTATGTCTTATTAAACATTTCTAGTTTTGTACTCTTTGTAATGTAAAAATGTAATTGCTTGTTTTTCCCATCGGTAATGCTACACCGATTAAATGCTTAAATAATGACCTCTTTTTGATTTCTTATTGCTTTTATATCTAAATTGTATTTTACTCTCTAAACTTGAATACTAGGTTTTCACTCTCAGTGTATTTTTATTTTAAATGTGGCAGTTTTTCGTTATTTAATATTGTGCAAATCATACCAAATTTAATATGCTAATAACTCAATCCGGCGAATCAATCCTATTGTATTTTTGCTATTCCGCAATTAAGGAATATTTAACCGTAAACGTAAGTCTTCTTACCATGCTATAAAATTCGCCCGATTGAGAAGTACTCCTAAATTGTGTTTTATTAATTAATATTATGCCATTTGACAAGATTTAAATATATTATGTACTATTATTTCACGCTATTGATTAATATTATAGAAATTGAGTAATAAATAAATTTAATTTAGATACGTATTTCTAAATGATGATTCATTTGATAAGTAGCCCGCCATCTAACGATGATTTAAGTAACTTATTTCTCGGGCGGATTAACATGCGTTTAACGAAGGGATTCTTAATTTTGTTTTATATATTCTATTATTAATATATCAAATAAGTTCTTTAAGTAAATTGTATGCCCTCTTTTTGGGATCGCTTGGATATAATTATTTCATTACGCTAGGCTTGATTACCATTTAAGGCCATATAAATCAGGGTTAAGACAAACCTGAAAGCCTTCGCCACGTGTCCCGATGATAATGTTCACAAATCAAGTTGCTTTATCATACTTTCTCTCATTCTTGGAATCCATATAGCACAATTCCCGTCGGAGTGTGGAGGTCCCGTCTCCCACAGATTGTGTTGGTTCGATAAGCGCTGCTATGGGTTAACATTCGACAAATCGGAACCATGGTATCTTGCCAACCACTTCGGATGCTATCCGTCACAAGTGCGGATAAGCCTATATTCTTCGTTGTCAAGTTGATGAAGCTTCTCGTCCTCTCAAGCGTTAGCAGGTCCGCACATTATCGTTCATACTCCCTCATATATTTTAAATGTCTGTAAGCTGTAATGACGTGATTCTCCTAAGCCTTCCTAAAGTTCTCGTTATAAAATAGATTAAATTTGCCCTTTTATATACGTTATCGCTTATTAGCGCTATCCACCCTTCGTTAACCGCTATTAAACACGTTAATCATTGATTATTAATAAAACTATGAATGCCAAGTCATATGACCATGTTAAGTTTTTCCTCATTCTCTTCGTAAATAATAAATGATGAATCATCTCGTAATGTCCCAAAATAACTGATTTATAGTTAATGTAACTTAATAAAATCCAGATGTAATCCAAGCTCGCTAGATCATTTATTGTTTAAAATGTGATGGTTAGAATAAAAGCCCACTCACAACTATTGAATTTTGTTATATTCTATGTAATTGGAAATCATGTCATTACTCGATCTAATAGCCAGGTATTGCCATTGCAATCCGTTATAGTTTTCATGATTGAAGAATGTCATAGCGTGAATAATAGAAACCCGTTAAATCATATTAGCATATTAAGCTGCATCGGTTCATATAATAAATTTCTTACCACGTATGTTTAATAATGCATATCCATCAAACCCTGTTATGCCATTAAGGTTAGTATGGAATGCATAGGTGACCATAAGTGAAACCTAGATCAGGTATTCTTTAGATAATCAAGGTCCTAAGTCATTGTAAATCTCAATATCTAGCTGTTCACATATAAATCGATTTCTAATATTAATTTCATGTTAAATAAATTTACATTTAATAATCTATCTTTTGGAGATTTTATTGGTTCATGCGTACACATCTCTTATTACTTTGCGTTATCATTTAGTTAAGCTTAAATCTCTTGTGTCTCTGCTGAACTCTCTGGTCCGGAGATAATTGGAAAGTAGGTTGCTATCGTCAGAAATGTTGTTTGTAATGTGATAGATTTGGGAGGTGGGCAATAGAGTTCATGAGTATCCCTGACCTGTATCTCGTATATGATTGAACTCTAGGTACTTTTGCTTAGATCCTAATTCTTATTAGATGAACATACAATTCTGACCGGTACAATATGCATGTGTTAATGCAAAATTAGAGACAAAAATTATTAAGAAAAACAATATTTACAGTTGATATTCCTAATCTTCAGAAACATTCTAATGAATTTAAATTAGAACTTGCAAGTATTAGTAGATTTTGAACATGATTCAGATTTGAATGAAATTAATGCAACAAAGATAACTGGTAGAGAAAAGCAGCAATTGACCAATAAAAATTCTACTAAGATTAGAGAATTTATGAAGAAGAAATGGAATATGAAGATATATAAAAATGATGTATTAAGAATGATTGAATAGCTTGAATTTTGTAAAATGTTGCAAAAAGAGTTGATAATGATATAAGAAAGTATAATTGTGAACTAGCAAAAAAAGCTGTAGAAAAGAATAAAAGTCTCAATAGTGTAAAACATTTTGGTATTGGTAGAAAATTTATATCTGCAATAAGAAAAAAAGATGGAACTATTACTAAAAAGAGAGATGACATCATGGAAAGGATAGAAGACTTCTATCAATAATTATATAGTAATAAAGAACAAGTACCTCCTACATCTACTATATCTTCTGAACTGCACAGGATTTTAAGTGAAGAAGTGAGACATGCAATTAAATTTATGAAAAAGAGAAAAGTACAAGTAATGATGGAATTATAATTGTTATATTAAAAGAAGCAGGTGAAGAAATAAAAATTTTTTTGGCAAAGTTATATACCAAATATCTAAATGATAAAGATGTACCAGATAATTTGAAGAATGCAGAATTAATATTAATATTTTAAAAAAGGTGATAAAGATAATTACACCTCGCCTACAAAGAATACCGGATTTCAACCAAACAAAAGAACAAACTGGTTTTAGTACAGTATACCATATCCAAGTATTGAGAGAAGTTATAGAACGGACCAATGAATATGAGTTGCCATTATGCTTTGGATTTGTAGATTATGAAAAGGTTAACATTTAGAAGGGTGTAAGATAGGGTGACTCCATATCTCCAAAACCTTTTACAGCAGTGCTGCAAGAAGTATTTTGTTGATTAAAATGGGAAGCTAAAGGAGTAAAAGTAAATGGAGATTATTTAGATTTTGCAGATGATGTAGTTGTTTTTGTAAATGTTTAGAGCTTCAGGAAATGTTGCAAGAGTTATCAGATAAAAGTAAGAAAATAGGACCAGGTAAACGTTAAAAAGACTAAAGTAATGGTCAATGGATTTTCTCAAAAGATGAAAATAAAGACTGATTATGATGAGTTAGAAGTTAACCTTAAATACCTTAGATTATTATTACAGATGAAACATAATGGATAAAATTAATCATAGAATTAAACTTGGTTGGAGTACTTTTGATAGATATAACTTAATAGTAAAAGGAAATATGCCTATATGTTTGAAAAGGAAGTTTTTTAATAAATGTGTTTTACCAGTTCTTACTTATGGATCTGAGACTTGGACACTTAATAGAAGAGCAATACAGAGATTTCAGACCACTAAAAGAAGTGTGGAGAGATGCATGTTAGGAGTAACAAGAAATCATAAACACAATATATGAGTAAGAGAACAAACACAGTTATACTGATATCATTGAAAGAATTAAGACTGAAATGGAGTTGGGCTAACATATTGCTAGAAGAGATGATAATAGATGGACAATTGAAATCTTAAACTGGATTCCAAGCGATTGTAAATGATCCAGAAATAGACCACATGTGAGATGATGAAATAAAAAAGTGTGCAGAGGTGATGTGTAGAAGAGAAGCTAGAGATCAAAGATGGATTGAACTTGGAGAGACCATCCTGCAGTGGATCGATAATGGTTAACTGATGATGATATAAACACTAAGGATTAACAAATAATATATATATACACTGGTTATAAGTCTTTCATCAATTATCTACAGAAACAATAGTATTAAAAGTAGCATCCACTATATTCTAAGATGTTTATAAATACTAACCCAATCTTCAGCTTCTGAAGAATTTTTATAAACCTGCTGCCCAATATGCTTGAAGTTAAGATTTTTTAAAAAAATTAAATAGGAGGAAAAACTGACAGAAAAATTATTTATAACAGCATAATGCACATTAGTATAACGATCCAAAGAAACAAAGGGGAAAATAGCTGATGGTAATTTAGTATTTGAAAAATACAGTTAAACATGACAATGAATGCTTAAGAAAAAAGCATTTCCAGTATCTGGAGCAAGGATATAAAATTAACAATCTGGTTCCAGTAAAACAGTGCATTACAATATCCAAGTAATAACATTTTGGATCAATAATTGCTTAGTCATAGAATAAGATGTTAAAAGCTAATAAAATTATAAATCTCATGTCACCAAATTTTTATCCATAGGACCAGTACACAAGAGAAATTTAAAAAACTGACATCTATAGATGTAATACCACTAATCCTAATATAAATTAACTGTTCAGACTGGATCTCTAAATATTTATTATTAATACTAAGTGTATGATTTGATAATAATTTAAGTCTATAAATTATTTGGCATTTCGAAATTAATTTTACCTATAACATTTAACTTTGGGAATTTTTTTTCAGATTTTAATAGATATTTAACTAGTCTGAGAATTCGTAAGTAAATAATTTATAAATGGGGATATCTCTCTCTATATATTTTTTCATTACAATAATTAATTTTGGCCATAACATTAAATTTGAATCATTAAAACATACTACAAAAAATTTGATACTAGTTAAAATTTCTATGTTAGTCTATATTTTAGGTGGATTTTACTAACAAAATAGAAATCATTTTATTTTTATAATTCTCATTAAACAAAATCAAACAAATTTTTATCTAATTTTTTATTACTGTCAAGACATGAAAATTGAATGAAGAATCATTATTTTTAGACAAATCCGCTCAAGATTTTTTCATATATCACATGATCTCTATCACCCATGCTTGCTCATAACTGCTGTTAAAATAGGCAAAACTCTCTCCATACAGTAGTGCCACTCAAAGCAAGACAGAGTAATCCATGGATGCTGTCTTGCTTTGAGTGGCACTACTGTATGGAGAGACTTTTTCCTATTATTTCATATATATATTTTAGCAATTTCTATTAATTAATTCAACCAATAAATATTAATATTTACTACTTGTTTAATAAATATTTTAAATATAACTGTAAAACTGTTTAAATATTCAATAATGATCACAATATCATTAAGAGATTTGTTGGTTTTATTACAACACTCATTTCATAAAAATTTGCTAGCAACATGCCTGGAAAAAATAATGCAATGGATTTTTCAATGCTTTGGAATTCTTTCATTATTCAGTTTTTATATAAAATTTGTTTTACCTTCTAAAAACTGTACTAAGTATGAATATTTTTACATTCCTTACACAGTCTATGGTTAAAAAGTTTAACTCAAAAACAACAAAAAAATCTAGACAATACTAAGTTCATGAACTATCCTATTTCATCATGATTTCCATTAATTTTAAAACGTACATAATAGGATAAAAAACTAGACGAACTTGGTTTTTAGCTTGTTTACAGAAAGGCAAAAATAAATAAATAAATCCATAACTATAAATTCTAAGATATTTTAATTCATTACAAAGATTATTTGATATTACAGCTTTTTGCATTAGGCTTATGTTCATTTATGTACTCTCTGGACTTTTGATTTGACTAGATACATAATATTCAATATTCTACATATATTTATAAAAGTTTTAAAATGAATTCTAAGGATTTTAACCATCCCAAAGATTGACTAAACAGCAAAATGTAGATATTGCAGTGAAAAAGTTAGAATAAAAGTAATCTAAACTAAAACACAAAATGTAACTACAAACTTCCTAATCTATAATTTTTATTCTTGTGATTTTGCATTTACCTTTGAATGGCAGATCTTTCAGTAAAACCTCAAATTTAACATTTTAATATTAATTATACATGGTTCTAATAACGATAGTATTTCTAACATCGATTTCTCCAATTCCTTACAATATAAAAACAGATTACAGCATTTAAATTGCCCTTTGTGTGCGCATGAATTAGTTCTACAATACAATGTAGTTTACCTGTACAATATTAAGACTAGTTTAAAACAATTTTGGACGGAATCTGTACAATATTAAAGCTAGTTTGAAATAATTTTTCATATACACAAAATTATTTTTGCATAAGATAGTTTTAAAATAACTAACGTTAACAGTAATGATTTCCACATTTTTAGCTTTCAAAACTGCATGCGAGCACATAAATTTAGAAATGTACAAATTGAATACTTTTATATTATAAACCTATGCAAGAAATTATAATAAAAATGCAAAGAGCAATTTTAATATAAAAAAATACTGCTTACATGACATATACGAATTATATTGCTTAAAATATATTTAGGCAGACAATTAATTGCAAAGCATATACATATATCAATTTAATTATTTTATAAAATTAATAAAAAGTAAATGAAATTATATCCTAACTGAAATCACTTACAAGCCCTTCTCAAGGCCTCAATCTCCTACTTAACGTTTCAATGGAAGTTAAATTACACAACCGAATAAATGAAGATAAAATATTAAAAGCACGAAATATTTTAAATAATTCACATAAATTCTCAAATTCATAAGATTATTTTTTAAATAGCTGGAGATTAAATGTTCTTATGAAAACGACATAACACAAAAATTACGTTTAATATTCAACATAACTGATTGAATCGAATAAAGCAAAAGCTCATATAATAAAACATTTCAAAAGTAAACTTACCTTCCGTTACATCATCATCTAATGTTCCTTTGACTTGCGAGAAACACCACTGTATCTCGCCATTGCCTGCAACAAAAGAAAAAAAAAGGACTATTACTAATATGCATGAACAAGTTTCTTAGCGGTATCATCAATGAAAATGGAATAAGCAAAGGGGTTTCACGGTGACTTAGCCATATTTTTTCTTACCCGCCATAATGCAGACAAAATAAAGAAGCAGCACCAAACTTCAGATCGTCCTTATTGATTCAATAAATTTTATAAACTTCCAAATAAATTAGAAGAATAAGGATGACATCAGATTTCGATGCCGTAAAGGAAAAAAAATTTCAAAATGGCGCACTCCGACAGAGGGACATGCGTGACGTCATGGGAATCTTTTTTTTTATTCTTCTTCTTTCTTAAGCATGACGGGAAATTTTATTCACTCAAGTCGTCTGTTAACTATTATTTTCAATTTAGTAAATTATATTATGATAAAATATAATTTTGACATTTAGTATTACAAGAAAATATTATGAAAAAACCTCAGTGTCATAATATTTTACAATCTGTAAACATTTCTACTTAAAATTTTTATCTTTATGAGTGAGTCATCTTTTATGAAATACAGTATTTACTATAATGATGTTTCTTTAGTATAGAAAAAAAATCAAAAAATAATGTAATAGCAACAATAATACATTAACACAGGCTAAAATAAATCATAGAATTTATCAAAAACTGATTTTCAAGAGTTTGTTCATGTTAAATCATTCTAATTAAGAATTTTACGAAATGCATTACATTTCTATGAAACTTTCAAAGCATGTTAATTTCAATTGCGAAACGAAAAAAAGATATGTGAAGAAGTTCGAATGATATTGCAAAAAGAATATTTCTGCAAATATTTCTAAAATTGCATACAAAAATATGTCAGAATTCTTAACTAATATAATTGTTGTTAAGCAAGTGTTCAATTAATAATATAGTGAGTAGAGTCATAGCTATTTTTCTTTGTATCATGGGTTTCAAAAAGCAAGAACTATTATTTCATCGTTTCTAAGAATTTATGCCAACTTTATGCACATTGATATTAGACAATTCATTCATTATGATAGCATAAAATCATTGATTTTAACTTAAAACATGTTTCTAAAATTAATAATTTTAATTCTGATGATACTATGCCAGATTATTTGAAACAATCCATAATAGACCTTATTTTCAACATATGGAAAGAGTGTTAACGTTTTAGCATTATCTAGGTGAACAAAAATGGATAGGAATATTTTATTAGTAAATTTTAAAATCTGGCAATTATACTTTAGTCTAGAGGTTAATTTTCTACTTCTTTTCCTATGTATTGATTTCTATTATAACATATACCATTTACACCTTCTTAGACACTTTATCAATACTTTTATTTGTATTACACTAACAGTTTCGACTGTCCTGCAGTCATCATCAGAGCTACAATATTCAAATATATAAGTATACAATTATTACACTTATCTATAATTGTATAATTATATATTCGAATATTGTAGCTCTGATGATGACTGCAGGACAGTTGAAACTGTTAGTGTAATACAAATAAAAGTATTGATAAAGTATCTAAGAAAGTGTAAATGGTATGATATGTTCTAGAGGTTAAATTAAGGATGTTGTATCAAAGAATAGAAAACAAAATTGCACATTTCAATGTTCCAAAATTGTACAGCCAAGTACACTAAATGAAATCAATAGAATTTTAAATTTGATAACTTTTTTCTTCATATAATAATTAAAATTTTGATAAAGCTTATTTAATCATTCAACAAAAGTCACTGTCATAATACAAACTTATTTGATTGCCATCCCACAAACTAGCAATGTATTCTAAAAACAACAAAAACATAAAATAGTAAGATTGCATTATTCTTGATGCTTTAAAAAGTAGGTTTTTATATAGCTCTACTCAACATTTTTTTTACCTAAAAAAACCCAGACAATTTCATTTGTGTTAAAAACTTTGGAATAAAAATATCTACCATTTTCAATAATTTTGGCTTGTTTCCATGAAAATGCTTAGACATATAGCTCATCAATAGATGCAGTTTCATTTAAATTTTTTTAGCTATCCTGAATTTGAGAAAATTCATAGTTTTTTATTTTTTTAATCTGCTGATAAATTATTGATACTTTCTATCTGATGGTATTTTTATCTATTGATATGTTTTTATGTTATATTTGTGTCAGCAATATCTTTTAATTTCTGTTTTTATAATATCTTTTGTAAGCAATGATTCAATATTTAAGTGTGTTATAGAAATCACAGATTTTTAAAATAGCAACTTTGTTTTTCTTAATGATTTTTATGGTATTTTAGTTCATTTGTTATATTTATTTTAATAATAATTAAAAAAGCAAGTCATATATATTGGTACGCTCTCTGTGTGTATATTTATTTTATATATTCTTACAAATATAAGTGTTACTAGCTACTGAATGATTATCATTTCATGTTAATTAAGCCTAAAAAATGTATAATGTATATAAAACATATACATTTTGTGATACTTGTAATTGTATAATTAATTTGACAATTGTGTTTTCCAATAGATAGTTAAATCAATAGTGTTTTAAATAACATATTTTATGTGATCAAATTCTAAAGGCAAACTATTTTATTCCATAAACCAATCATGAATGATTGTGAAAAATTGACCTAATCTACTAATGATTTTGGCTATAGAGGCAATAAATGTTTGGATCTGGTATTGATAACAGTTTTTTTCATAGAGTTTATGACATGAATATAAAAAGAAGAGGAAAACCCATTCAAGAAAGAAAAAATAGTAAAGAATATGTATGCTAATTTGTCAAAAGTCCTAACTCTCTTTAAGTTCTAAACGCTGTCTAGAATATGCCGTATGTCATTTGGCCTTATTATTAATTTTGTAAGTTTATGTAAGTAACCATAATTATTGCATTTATTTTATTATCTTTGAAATGTTGATTTTTTGTTAATTGTAATTAGTCAAAGTAATTAAATGTTTATTTAAATTAAAAAAGTTATACTCATTTAATTTAATTTCAATACATAACCGTAATTAAATTTTATTCACAAAATCATAGTTGGAAAGGCAAAAAATTTTGATAGTTGTTTCAATTCTAGAATGCAATGTTTTATCATATTATATAAAAGAAAAGTTTTAATTTTCCTGTTTAACAGAGCAAAAAAATCCTTTGATAGAATGATAAAAGTAATTTGGTAAAAAAAAAAAAAGGATTAATGAAAATTATTTTTTTTAGTGCAGTTAAATTAAAACAGAAGGTAGTTGGACAAAAAATGAATTTTTTGATCCAGTTCAAATTAAAAGAATTTGACAAAAATCGAGTATTTCCAGAAATTTTACGAAAGAATTTTGTCAAAAATTACATTTTATGATGCAGTTTTACAGAAATTAAATTTATAAGACAAACTTTATAACAAATTATTAGATCCAAAACTCATAAATAGCTAAGTGATCCTTTCTTGAAACTACAAACACACACACAAAAAGACTTCAAATTCTTGCAAAAAATTATAGTTTAGCATTTCCATTAATGTTATCTGATCAGGCAAGCTAGTATATAAAAATTTAATGTTGATTCTAATGATTGTTCACTTTATAGGAATCATATAAAAAAGTTTTTATTTGAAAAAATAAAACAATAAGTGGACAGATCAAAATGGAACTATTGTTCTGATTATCTGGAATGAAAATAATATATATATAATTATTGATAATGTGATCAAAAAGTTAGGTAATTATTTCAATCCTCTGCATTGTGCCATGCATCCTATCTTCAGGTTTATAACAGACACTGGATTAAAAAAATAAAAATCATGGAATATGACACAGTTCTTCATGACCTGGCCAAAACATAATTATGTTGATTTTCTAAAGGAAGCATTTCTGAAATGATACATGATATAACAGATACAGAAATTGATTTTGTCAAAAACTATTAACTGATCATGGGATCATTTACAATGATCTGTTTAAACTAAAGGTCAGCTTTTTCAAGCTAATGCACATGCGCTTTATGAATCTTAATAATAAATGAATACTTTCACTTCCAACACAAGATAAAGTCTTTGCAAAAGAATAGAATGAATCCACCTATTCTTTCAACCCAAACACTTAACAATGGGCAAATCTTAAGCACTGGAAATGAAAGCATGAAGATAAACCAATTACTTTAAATTACCTTTTACTATGTCTGAATAAATGACGCCTGCGAAATTTTCTAGAATTTACGATACGTCATTCTTAAATGAAACTAAACATATGTAAACGAGATATTTACTTTATATAGCATGATGTTTATGAAGTGTAATAAACTAAAAGTCAGCTTTTTTAAGCTAATGCACATGCGCTTTATGAATCTTAATAATAAATGAATACTTTCACTTCCAACATAAGATAAAGTCTTTGCAAAAGAATAGAATGAATCCACCTATTCTTTCAACCCAAACACTTAAGTATGGGCAAATCTTAAGCACTGGAAATGAAAGCATGAAAATAAACCAATCACTTTAAATTACCTTTTACTATGTCTGAATGAATGACGCCTGTGAAATTTTCTAGAATTTAGGATACGTCATTCTTAAATGAAACTAAACATATGTAAATGAGATATTTACTTTATATAGCAAGATGTTTATGAAGTTTAATAAACTAAAGATCAGCTTTTTCAAGCTAATGCACATGTGCTTTATGAATCTTAATAATAAATGAATACTTTCATTTCCAACACAAAATAAAGTCATTGCGAAAGAATAGAATGAATCCACCTATTTTTTCAACCCAAATACTTAAGTATGGGAAAATCTTAAGCACTGGAAATGAAAGCATGAAGATAAATCAATCTGTTTAGCAAAAGTTTGACTTATAGTTTTAGAACAAACGTCATTATCCAAAAGATTCTATTTTCATTCACAAAATTTTCATTTCTTCCAAAGTAGTTTACTTCACAAAGACTTTATCTTGTGTTTGAAAAGTAGGAGTATTCATTTACATAGTTAAATCTACAAAGTGTATGTGCATTAGCTTATTGGCTTATTAATATTACAGTTTATAAAACATCGCGCTATATAAAATAAATGTCTTATTTATAATGAACATAGAAAAGTCATCTCTCTATAACTTGTTCTTGTATAGCCAATATGAAAAGTAGAAGAAAATTGCACATAATCAAAAGAAATCAGCAATCTGAAAACATAAAGACTATATAATTATAATCTATTTTATAAGATATAATAAAGAAAAAATTGGGTATATCAAAGAAAGAAGACAATCAGACAAGGAACAAAAATAAAATCAATCAGCATCAGAAAGGCAGCAGATTATCTTATTTACATAGTATATAATTTTTTTTTCTGACAGTTTAACTATTAACAAAATATCATAAAGGAACCCGAAGAGATTTCAACAAGGAGATAAAAACACCAAAGGGTTTATTCAATTCTGCTACTGTATCCATATATTTGATAGTCATTATCTATGTTTCCTAATTTGTGTTTATCCATATTTACATAAATCAATGATTGATAAATTTCATTTATGATGAAGATGGGTGTAATGACTATGGTTATCCCTGAATTTGTTGGAATGACTCCACTTGAACCTAGAAAGATCAAATATGCTGGCTTTATTATTGGGTTTGAAAAATAAATTTGTTAGGAACATCTTAAGAATTCTATTTTTTGCACTATAATTCAATTATAGATTCTAGGATTAGTATCCAAAAGGGATTTTGATTTGAGATGATTCTTAGATGGTGAAAGTTTTTCTTGAGTTTTGATAGCTTTTTATATATTTTCTGTAAAGCAACATTTCTTCTGATATTTGATGGAGGAACATATAAAAGAACAGAAAGTAACTGTTAAAAAATATACTTGAGTGTACAAGTAACATTTTTCATGATAATATTTAATTGACTATCCAGAAATTTAGTGTAGGAACTTTGCCTCCCAACAGAGACACTATTGCTAGAAAAAGAAGAAGGTGAAATAGAAGGAGGAGGATAAGAACAACAACAACAAACATCTGTAAATGAGTACAAACCATTCTGACCCATAAAAGGGGGGGGGAATCTGTGAGCCACAAATATATCCACATATAGAGTATGTTGATCCATTTTTTTGATTTACATGAAATTTTATGATGCGGTCTTTTAATTTCTTTAGAGAAAAAATTTCCTTCTGAAATACTTCACCACCATGTCTAATTCTATTTTCTCTCTATCTTTCCAATGGAAACAATATTGCACTTTTTAGAATGACTTTTAAAATAATTCTTATATTGTAGAAATAGATAGGATTTACTTCTCCCATGAAAACCATGCTCTAGTTTACCACAAAATATTCTTTTAGAAAGTCTTCCATTGTTCATTCAATTTTCATCTCCAATCAGAGATATGATTTTACGATAGTGGAATCAATAATATCACATCCAGTAAGCTGAAGAATATATTTATTGGTTTTATGATCTTACCATTGTATTTTTAAAATTTTACAGAGCATCTTTAAATAAATTTTTTGTAATGCTTTTATAATGCATTAGTAAGTGGTCATGCTTCACTTCCAT
The DNA here is from genome assembly GCA_028023455.1 of Epiperipatus broadwayi. NCBI lineage: Eukaryota > Metazoa > Onychophora > Udeonychophora > Euonychophora > Peripatidae > Epiperipatus > Epiperipatus broadwayi. The sequence goes on along the minus strand of JAQFVV010006279.1, from coordinate 1,496,575 downwards.
AACAAAATTAAGTGAAATAATAGCTTTCTATATAGCTAATTTTGCTGAGATAATTATTGTGATGAAATATTCTCTCATAACCTTTTAAAGGCAGTGTAGCACATTGAAGTCTATGTTATATCTCAACATCAAATCCAATTTTCTACTTATAAAACTATTATGATATTTAAATCACTTTACATTTTCTTCAGTCACTAATTGATAAAGAATTTGAGGATTTTTTGAACATTAATTAGTAAACCGTTGCATTCAAAACATTAAGAACATTAAGTTATCATCTTTTGAACTGAAAACAAATAGCATAATTATTAGCATAGTTTAAATCCAGATTCTAAAAAGAAGTTCTTGTTTTTGCTTTTAATCAAATCAAAAAAGCTTTACTTAAAGTATTTACATTACTACCCCAAATACAGTCAACCAGTTTTTAAAGAAGGTTGTTCCTAGAAATTAATTTTAATATAACTTTAACTAAATAATAAAATATGAATTTTCTACAGTACAGGCTTTTTCATTTCTGCAGTTCTATATGTAATATAGAGGGGATTTGAACTCAGACGTTCACATGACAATTGCTGGTTTAGCATGAAATACTTGTATTGGTGATTATTTATCTTTTCAACATGTGTGTGATCAAGTATATCAGCAGTATGAGATAGCATGATGGAGGTGTAAAGTGAGATCATATATGATGCGAAAAAATAATAATGACCCACTTGGATTGAGACATCCGATATGAAGATCCAAAATATTAATGAAAAGTATCATTCTTATTGGTCAGTGTAAATATCAATAAAGTTAAATAATATATATATGCAATTCAACCATATTATATAGTCAAGAGCAACATACCATAAATTTCAGGTTGTGACTAGTTTTATTCAACTATTAGGCATAGCTTTGAGTTTAATTAAAAAATGCTAATAAAAATGAATTGCACACAGGTTTCTGAAGTTGATTGAATGTGAAACATGTATAATATCATCACTATCCATAAAAAATAATGGTTATGAAAGATTGCATGCGAACCAAAATACACATATATATAAAATCATTAGAAAACAGTCAATACTTAGACAATCCTGATATAGATATATATAAAGAAAAGCTATTTAGCTATATATTTCATGTGTTAATACTTGTTTAAGGTTATTAGAAAGGAGTAAATCTCTCCTAGAAAAGGCTGAGATAAATTGCATCACCTACAAATAAGAGTAAAGTTATTATCAATTAAAAAATAGGATCCATATTATCAATTCTTTCTATGATGGATTAGAAAATTGTCCCAAAATCATCCCAAAATTATTTTTGTGAAGTGTGCAGAAATCTTTTTGCAAAAATGGCTCGTCTTTTTTGGAAGTAAAGATGTTTTTTAAGACTTCTCTCAAGAGTCAAATTAAAGTATCACATTTGAATTATAAAAGTTATTCAAACATTGTATAAATAAAGATATTGATTAGCTACTATATATGGTAGCAAAGGTTAAATTGAAAATCACATCAAGAAATGTGTCTAGTGTAATGTAAAACAGAATTGTCTCAAAAATATGTTCCTTTTAAATCCTAGCAATGGATCCATTTGATCTATGCAAGACTACTTCAATTAAAAATATTTTTAAATTGAAGTCAACATTTCTTTATGTTAGATAAAATAAATTATAGTTTATAAATGCATTAAGTGGTGATTGCCAAATTAATAACATTTTACATTCCATTAACTGTTGGAAAGAAGTCATTGATAATGGTACAAAATTCATTTCCCCTAGATTCATGTAATTATTCATAAACGAGGGCATAATCTATTGACTCACATTAAACCTGATACCAGATTCATTATAAATGACATAGAATATGGAATGGGGGAGGGTTAATGTAATGTTATTTAAGCAGACAATAGTTGTGATAGAAGCTGCTTATGAGTTCAATTATCTGAAATGCTTAATTTTATCTCAAGAAAGAAAACTCTAGTCTTGCATTGGTGGTCAAGAGGTCAGCGCAACTGCCTTGCATTTGCAGGCAGTTGCCCGGGTTGCGGGTTCACGTCCCGCCCGATGCTATGACACTTAAAAAAAAAAAAAGAAAGAAAGAAAACTCTAATAAAAAAATTGGAAAGAATCTGAAACTAAGATATAGTGAAAGCCATAGCAGAATCCAAGGAACAATAATTAATGACCATATTGAAAACATCTACAATTAGTTGACATACAAAAAACATAAAATTAATCAACGTTTTCAGAATCAGGAATGAAGGATTACTGGGGGGGGGGGGCTGCCAATTTACTTGAAAGACTATTTAATAGCTAAAACCTATTACAAATTCTACAGAATAGACTACAATCTCTTGAAGAGTACTGGAATAAATACAATGAAGACACAATCCATAAGTCTTGAGTTCCCAAGTCTATTTACTCTACTACTGTACCAAATCACACAGGATTTTATAATACTGTATTAAAGAGGAATAGAATTATAAAAACTATAAATCTTTTATTTGACAACAATGTTGTATAATATAGGTAAGATAAACAACCTTTTAGAGAAAAAAAACTTTTTTAATTCCCAGGAGTAGAAACTGGAACAAAACGTAATAAACAGTCTTGCATTGGTGGTCGAGAGGTCAGCGCGACTGCCTTGCACTTGCAGGCAGTCGCGCGGGTTGCGGGTTCGCGTCCCGGCCGATGCTATGACACTTAAAAAAAAAAAACGTAATAAACAATTATCAATAGTAAGCTAATAATTTTCATCCAATCTTCACTTTTTTTATCGGGTATTTAAAATTAATTATCAAGAAATATTATTGAAGTTTCAAAATTATTAGATTAAGAAAAAATCACAAATATAAATTTAATACAAAGAAACGTAGAACTTTCTTCTATAAAATATATATACTTCATTTAAATATAATATAGTAACAGATATTAATATCATAAATATTATGTTTATTTAAATGATTTGTACAATAGACATAACAATTTTAAGAGATTTTTCTGATAAATGAATGCAGTTACCAAAGTTTATAAGTTCAACTTAATTTTTGTTTGATGCTTATCAGTTAATGTTGTATAGTTTTGTTTTTTTTTAAAAAAAAAACAGCAAAGTCCATTAGATAATTATTATTTATAATTAAGACATCACAAATTTCTTCTCGCTATCTCTCTCAGAAGACTTGGAAAAACGATGATTTTTTATAGATAGACAATTTCCATACTTCTCCATTCTTTTTTATTTCATAAATAATTTCATATAAATAAAGATACAATAAAAGACAAATAACCCCCCAAGATGCATTTTGTGCTGAACCAGCACTTATCAGTTGGGCCAGGTCATCATCTCTCATATACAGTATATCTTTATTACATGAAGATCATTTATGTAGAGTAAATTGTCTCATTTTTATTTTCAAGCGTCAATTTACTCAACTCTCAACTTTTACGTTATCAACTTTATGATAAACACGTAATGATTATTACGAATCATTTATTAAATTAGAGATTTCGGTGATTGTTATTTTTTTACAGAAATATCCACAAACAAAATATGATGGTTTTTAAAAATAAATGTAAGTAAAAAAGAACAAAAAAGAAAGAAAATAATAAGTTTTTGAGAGGGGAAAAAATTGAGATATTATGATAAAAACGAGAACAAAATGAAAAAAGATGGTAAGATATTTTAAACAAAAACGAGTTTGAGACAATGTGAGAACTTCCTATTGACATATTAATGGTAATGATCATTTACTACTTCAAATACTTGTATATCATCAAAATATCAATGTATTTTTTCTTTCTCCAGTATAAATCACTGTAAGCTTAGATCGTAAATAATTGGTGTCAGATCTATACAAATGCAATAAACAAATTGATTTGGATTCGAACCTTTAGATCGTTTTTAAATTTCAAGTTAAAAACTTGACAGAAAAAAAAAGAACAAGTTAAAAACAACTGCTAATGCATTACTATTATTCCAATTTTGAATCCTAAGACCTTAATAGTAAAAACAAAAACTTGAAAATATTCTAGAGATGGAGATTAAATTGCACTGCTATCTGATAATTATTGGTAAACTTAAGCTTATAGTAGCTAGCACTAGAGTCAGAGAGAGAGAGAGGGGGGAGAAATATTCAAAATAATTAATACGAAAATAAAATTAAAATATTCACTAAGATTTCCTAATTTTCAATTTTGATAAATTTATATAAATAATAAAATTAATTCACTGTATTCATGATTTACACTTATATGCTATCAACCTAATGAAAAGAATACTAGTCTGACCTCACTCACTATATATTATTATTATCATAATCATCAATAATTTGTTTAATAAATTTCTACTTTTCTCATACTGCAATTATTAGTCTGCTTTGCTTAGTGATATAAATGCAATATAGTATTATTTCTACATGTACACACTGTCCTGATTTTTATTTTTTGTTATTAAATTTCCAATGTTTCAACTTTTACGTATATGGATAGATCTTCTTCAGAGTTTTAATATATATGTATATTAAAATTATATACATTCTTGTTTAAAGTATTCCAACCATTAACTTTAATATCTGGAATGTTTTAAACAAGGATGTACGTATATAATTTCAATATGCATACATATTAAAATCATGAAGCTATACTATATATTTAAAAAGGGTTGAAATAATGAAAATGTAATAATACAAAAATATAAATATAAAATAAAAAATTCAATGTTTTTCAATAACAAAACTTGACAAGCATGTATAAAGAAATAACATTACAATATATATATATTGTAATAGTCATATTTATACCTTCACACAACAAAATTCAGAGTCCAGGCAAAATACACCCAAGTTGATCTAGATTAAGTGGTGAGACCTCAAATCTGACCAAACTTCAATTCATTTACCAGAACTCTGAGATTTAATACCCTATGAATGACATTTATGAGTTTACACTTGGTCTCAATTTCGTGTGCAAGCTGACTGAGCAAAGCAAGGAACACAAGACTCAGGGACTAATTAATAATTTTTCTATAATTAAAATCACTTAATACACTATGACTTAACTAAAGAAGGCATATTATACTTATCAATAAAGAGAATTTGGATGAGAGCAATGACATGAAACTAATTATAATTGTATATAAGTTTATTAAAATAAATGTTTAAATAACGACTAAATAAAATAAGAACAGCGATTATTTATTATTAAGGTACATAATTATGCACGCACACATTATAATAGTGATGAAATGAATATTGTTACAGTGGTGTCATCTTTAATATGGTGATTTGAATTTAATAAACTACCTGCAGTTAATAAATAATAAATTATGCCTATTACATTTTGATACGCCACCATTATTCTTTGGTTTGCCAACATTATGAGTTAAAATGATAGCTAGAGAGATCATTATATATAGCATTAAGCAGATCATCTAAATATTATAAAAGAGCAATTAAATAAGTGCAAAATACAGATTCTTTATGGTAAATTAGGTTACTGGTTCAGATTAATGCTGTATGCTATTGTTAAGGGCGAGAAGAACTGGTTACCCTTAGGTTTTGTTTTTGAAGACTATGGCACTTATAAAATACTAAAATTAAAGTCGTGATGTGAGTGAACAATTATTTACGGGATTCAGTATCAAATACTCAGTGCCCTAGGACCGAACAGCTTGCAACAATTAAATGAGATCATTATAGTTCATGAACTTGGATTGGCTACTCAAATGTTCTGGCCTTAAACTCAGTAATGTGCTTGGTGCTTTAAACCTGAATGTAAGTAAACAGGAGGAGCCTCCACTATTAGCCTGTCCAGATATAGCAAGACATTTATATACCAATGATGCTTAATAAGAATACCCTCACAATTAATACAAATATGTATATATAAAACTTAATTATCTAACGAGCCTGAACAGATAGTTTCTATCTGCTAAAACTAATTTAATTCCGTTCTTAGGAAGCATATAGCAAACATGCTAAATAAAGGGTTAACTAAATTATAAATCCAGTTAATATACTGAATCTGTGTTCACATATATACGATTAAGTTAAAGAGGAGAAAATATATTTAATGGCCTTAACAACATTTAAAAATATACTTTTAATATCACCCTTAGCTATCATTTCACTTATAACTAATAATTAACTGATAAGCTGGTAAACATAATGTAATTAAAATGAATAAAGTATTGATAATAATAAGTGCATAGTGATCAGTTATTATCTATTAGAATAAGATTTTGAAGTAGCGATTTATATATACTAAAGAGTATTGCTAAATCTTAGACTGGAGAGCTTCTAATTGTCTCTCTCTAAAAGTTTACTAAAATAATTACTCGCTGCCTCAAAATGTTGGCACATCATAACATATATAAAATAACCAAAATGAAATAATTAAAAACAGAAAATATAGGCATGATTGCAGTTTTTTAGAGAATTTAAATAATAACTAAACATAGTTATTGAGTTTAAGAGCTGTATTACATTAATAAAAATTCAGGTAAGTTTACAGTTTTAATTTAGGAAATGACTCAGTTTAAAATTAGTAATTTAAATGATTAGATTGAGTGTTCATAAGATTACAGTAGCTAGCTTAATATTTATATTACAGTTAAAAGATTAATTTAAGAGCTCTGCAATTTGAAGAATTATTACCAATCTTCTACAGCTTGAATGTCAGACACTTGGGGTAGACATGGTGGCACTCTTCTCTGGATAGATTGCTTGTTGAAGTCTTCTCTTGATAGCAGGCAATGGCTGGAACTCTCCATCTCAGTGATGATGATCACATGCCATGGCAGCATGTAGAATGGGGTTGAAAGTAACCATTATCCATAGAAAGAAACAGCAAACCTGTGGTCCTTTTACTCACACATGATAAAGTTAAAACGAGCATGGATTTTGGTAGCAACACAACTATGAAATTTACAGAGTATATTTTAAAATGCCAAAATATAGGCTATTTATACCAGTTATTAAATCCTATATTATATTTTCCCACAAGCTGGATTCACAGCAGAGAAATCCATTAGCTTGTTTGCAACTTCAATTTTAAATTTATAAAATTGGCCTTTTTATTGTTTAATTTTTAAGTCGTTTAAATTTAGTTTAGTTTTGCCAACTCAATTCCTAATGGAATCTAAAATAGTGCTGGTTAAATGAGTTTTATTTTTGACTAAGTTATAATTTAAAAATTATTATTGTAAAAGTATAGATTTAATTTTCACGCATCTTAAAATAGGTGCATGTGTGTGATTTTTGTTGACATTTTATTTTAGATTTATAAATTTAACAAACCTTTTTTATAAACATCTCGCTATATATGTATACTGGTCCTATGTGAAATTTATATATATATATATGCAATTTCCATGAAAACTAATGAATTGATAAATTTATACTTTTAAAATATCTAATTTTTAATAAAGATCTGCTGTAATATACATAAACCTATTATATACCACAGTCTGTTTTCACACACATAAATAAGCACTGATACATATATAGCAATGTTTATATAGATATACACATGTACTTGAGGGAGTTTAAAGTGAGCAGAGGTATAGCTATGGGATAGAATAGGTGAAATGGATAGTCTGTAAGAATATATCATTTCAATATTTATATTTCTTGGAAATAATCCTCAGATAAACTAGAGCTTTAAACAATGAACTTCCCATCATAAATAGTAGCATACCTTTTATGTATAAGATTGCTTCTTAATTGATTTAAAAGTTTGCAGGTTTACAATAATATATGTATACAGTGTTAACCCTTTTAATGTAACCTTATAACCATAACACAATGGTTGAAGATGATTTCTTACACCCAATGGAATATAATACGTAACATTGAAATGATATATTTAATTATTAAGCATCACATTGTTTGGTTACATAAACAATCAAATTAATTTGCAGCTATACAAGTATATATAACTGAAAACATAAACTTTAAATAACCCATTACATAGTTACAATATGTAAATAAAAAATCAAAGTATTTCTGAGTTTTAATTTCTAATTCATTTGATAATTGGAGATTATTCCAAAAAATATATTGTAATGGTAATAAATGGTGGGTTGAATTAATAGAGCTCTAAAATACTAGAATTGTAGAATAATAATAATAGCACTAATCTATGTAACACTCATTCTTTCTCTAAATATTTATATTCTTAAGTACTGTACACTCCAGAGAGAGCATGTTCTCAGAGCTATGAGGAAAGGGATTATTCTATGGATCATCTTAGTATTTATTGCCTTATTTTATTAACAAGTGTTACATGTTAGCTAGAATAATTTAGTGGGATGCTAATTTAATAGACTTAAAGTGGGTGTTTTTAGGAATTACTAAAATATTTATCTCATTAATACTGCAGTGCATGTATAAAATAATCACTGATAAATTTTATAAATAAGGAATAATTTATTAATGAGGAAAATGAAATAAAATAATTCAACTAATAAGTGATGAAATAAGTTATAATCTTCTTTGGGAATTTCTTTCGTTGAGTATTTTTTGCTTGAAAGACTATAATAAAAGTTCAAATATCTTCTCTTGTTTTAACTGCTACTTGATAATGTTACATTTACAAACGAATATGGCTTCAATTATTTCTGTAACTTTTCTAAAAATAATTCTAAATACTTCATTATTAAAATGTTACACAGTTTCTATTTTAAATAATTTGAGTTCAAGTATCGTATTTCTATCATTTAGTATTGAATAAGAAAATATTCTAAATAAGTTGGATATTAATTTTCCGATGTTTAATATTGATTTAAAAGTTCATAAATATCTTTTCTTTTTTAAATATTTGTAAATAATAGAACAATAGCAAAACATTAAAGTTTCTGACTTTAAAAATGTCTTAGTGCGAGCTTGAAAAAGAAAAACTTTTATTCTCTTCAATATTTTGAAGTAATACATTAAAAGATTTATCAAAGGCATTCATATCCTTGTTTTTCTTTAGCAGTTCATTTTCATAGTTCCATTCCCTAATAGTATTTGAAATGTAGTTGAGGAGGAATGTAGATTATTGGAACAAATGAGTGATTTCCTTTTGGTTAGCACTTCATTATCTGTGTAAAAACCATAATACAACAAATCTCTCCATTATTTTTCATAAATTATAAAATAATTTCAACCTTTTGCATGTCAAAAAGAATTATTTAATAGCAAATTTCACTTTTGCTTTCCTTCTTCTTACTTTGAAGAAGACTGGGAGAGAGAGAAAATGAAGAATGAGAGAAAAAATCCATCTCATTACAATATTTCTTTTGCTTAATTTACATACATGTCAATGTTTTAAATGTCTCTTCATAAATCTTTTGGGAATATCTCTATAATAAATTTAATGTATTTATTTGTAAGAAATGGGGACATTATTAAAATAAATATCTTATATTGTATTTTTGAAAATACAATAATGTAATGTTGGCATGGCCAATATTATCACTACATATCTCTCTCTAAGAAAAGAGAATGGGATTGTGAAACATTCCACTTCTCTTCTATCACAGTACCATTTAATAATATCTTTATTATGATTGAGATTTTTTGACTTTTAGTCAAATACAATTTTAAAATAAAAGATATTTTCTTTGTTATACAAAAATATTATATTATTTTCAGAATCATTAATTCTTAAACAAATCTTAAGTTGTCAGTGAGAAAATCATTTTTAATATTTTTTAAGGCCAGCTTTTACATCTGGCAAGATAAACTCCAAGTGGTGATGGGGTTGGTAACACTTAAATTTTACTTCAATTTCTCATCTTAAATTTTAATATATAGGGTATATGAGCACAGACTTTCACACAACCCACCACTCTCCACAATATCTCATAACACTGATACAATTGAACACATATATGTTGAAAAGATAAATAATCACCAATATATGTATTTCATGCTAAGCCAGCAATCATCAGTTGGTTCATATTACCATCTCTACACATATATGCTAAAGTTCTCAGATATATATATATATCTGAGAACTTGAATTTTAGTAGTTTATTTTTTTGACATTAAATTCACTCCCTTTTTTGTCTAGGTCTGCCTCTTTCTAATTGTCTTCCATCCCACTTGTATCTTGAATGGAGGATAAAAATGATCATTGTTTAAGAATTTGTGGACAAGTTTTAGAATGACTTCTTGAGCGCAGTCTCATTTTAATTCTTCTATCATCTTCATAATTTTTTATTCATCTGTAGATTTCTATACAATTGGTATCTCATATTATAATCAATCTTCATACTACAAAAATATGTATCTGCTTTTTTCATTGGTGATTGGGCTACCATAGGAAGTTTGCTTTCTTCATTCTGGTTATGGTAACTCATATCTACAGAATTCAAGAAGTCTGCTATTTCTTCAACAGTTTTTCTGTCAGTACTAATAACCATTTTCTCAATCCTGAAAGGTTTGCCTTATTATCCTGATTATTTGACTTTCAGTAATGATAATGTTCACACTCTGTCAACCTGTCTTCTAAAGAATTGTGTATAGGTTTTACGCCCTCTGATTCAAAATTTTTCTTGCATGATCTGGTACTTTATTGCTTCCTATCTTTTCTAAGACCAGAATTTACTTAAAATTAGCTTTTTGTACTCCAGATAAGTAATCAGTTTGTTAATTAGTGAATTTCACCATTCCTTAGTTGGTCTATTTAAATTTTTGTATGTAATGGCTACTTGTTCTCTCTTAATTAGTGGATTCAGCTCAAAATAATGGACTCAACTCTATAAATACTCTGTTTGTGTTTTTCATGCATTACCTCTGAATGTTTCAATTTTTAAGAATTGATTGATACATTTTAGATTTTCACCATATCCATATTGGCTTTTAATTACTATATCATTTTGTTTTCCTTGTACCATTATACCCATAGCATGACTTTGATTTTTTCTTTATATTGCTGCACAGACTTTTTCAGTTTATTATATTCTGTTTTCATGTTATTAATAGTGACATTTTCTTTTAACGAAGAATCCTCTTTGAAAGGGTCCTTATCTTTTCTTCATCTTTCAGTTCCAGCCTCTGTAGTCATTCTCCCAGACTTAAAACTGTTTTCTGCATATGACATTGGTAGATTCTAATGGTTTCATAGAACACCTGGATACCTACAGACATTTTCTCTATGAACTACAACTTTTCCTGAACCTGTTAATCCAAATCATTTTATCATTTTTTGATTTAAAGATAAAATTCTTTTCATTTTTTCTTGGTTTCTATCCATTCGTGCTAGTATCTCTTTCTCTCTTCTGTCATTATTTCCCTTCATTTGTGCTTGGATTTTTATCCATTTTATTTATTGTTGCTAGCATTTTCTACTTTCATTTGTTCTTGATTTTATCAATTTTATTTATTGCTGCTAGCATATGTTTATCTCTTCTTTCATTATCTTCTATTATTGCTGCTAGAAATGTAAATGTGGCTGTTACTGGCTTCTGCTTCTCAGGCACTTGAACATCTGAGCTCTCCTCATCTGCCACCATTTCAGCCTCCATTGATTGTCCTCCTGCAGTATCTAGTGCTCCATAACTATTTGTTGTTCACTGTTTTTTTCTTAACTGAGTTAACATTATATTTTCTTTTTTTTTTCAGAACAAAACATTCAAAACTTTCAATATTGTTGACATTAATTTACATATAGATACTGGCATTCACCAAAAGTAGAACAATATGTTCAATGCCATTATGTTATGCTCAATTTATGTATAGACACCATCATTCACTAATTGTAGAACAAGAATGTTCAGTGTTATATAATGGTAATAAAATGCTGAGGTGAATTATTAGACTAGAATACTAGAATAATAATAAAAATGTATTTATGTAACATTCATTCTTCTTTTAAATATTTATGTACTTAGGTATTGTACACTCCAGTCATAACATGGAAAGCATATTCTCAGAGCTATGAGGGGGGTATTTTACAGATTTTGTGAATATTTATTACTTTATTTTATTAACAAATGTTATATGTAAGCTAAAGTAATTTAGTGATACGCTAACTTAATAGACTTAAAGTGTTTGTTTTCTGGAATTACTAAAATATTTTATTTCATTAATACTGCAGTGTGTATAAAAGAATCATTGATAAATTTTATAAATAAAGAATAATTTATTAATGAGAAAAATAAAATAAAATAATTCAACTAATAAATAATAAGTTATTATAATCTTCTTCAGGAATTTCCTTCCTTGAGTACTTTTCACTTGAAAGACTACAATAAAACTTTGAATATCTTCTTTTGTTTTAACTATTACTTGATAACCACATACAAAAGAATTTAGCATCAATTATTTCTGTAACTTTTCTAAAAATAATTCTAAATAGTTTGTTATTAGAATTGTTATATCCGCAAGAATGTCTGTGCGGTCATCAAATAAATATACATAATATTTTACTTAGTCTGAATAGCGAATAGTTTGCAACACTCTATCTCCATAGTTCTCTGGCAAAGGATGCTCTGCTCTGCAATGAATGCTCTACTCTGCAATGAATGCTCTGCTCTGCAACTAATGCTCTACTTTGCAACAAATGCTCTGCTCTGCAACTAATGCTCTACTCTGCAACGAATGCTCTGCTCTGCAACTAATGCTCTGCTCTGCAACTAATGCTCTACTCTGCAATGAATGCTCTACTCTGCTGTGGTCTTTCCATTTCTGTGGGCTCTTCCAGCTACACCCTGGACTACATTTCCACTGGGCACTGGTCATTTACTGCAAGCACTGATGTGAGATATCTCTACTCAAAACTACTAGATGTCTACTGCCGTTGTACTCCAAATATGGCTGCTAATAACTGCGTTACTCTGCATAGTTGTTACACCGTCTTTTATTGCTTGCTGATAACTGTAGCCATTAATCCTTGTCCAATCAGGTAACATCTTTTATTCAGAAATATTTGCAATCAGCAAATATCTCTTGGAATTATCGTCCGCCATTACATTACTTAACTTCCTCCGTTATCAGTGCGCGATCTACAACAACCACTCAAACAAATTCTAGTTTTTCTGGAGTGCACAAACATGTGTGCCATTTTTACAAACACTACAAGAATAATACACAGTTTCTATTTTAAATAGTTTGAGTTCCAATGTATTTCTATCACTTGTTAATGAATAAGAAAATAATATTTTAAATAAATTTGATAATAATTTTCTGTTCTTTAATATTGCTTTAAAAGTTCATGAACATCTTTTCTTTTCTAAATATTCATAAATAATAGAACAATAGAAAAACATTAAAGTTTCTGACCTTAAAAATGTCTTACCATGAGCTTGAAAAAGTATTTATCAAAGGCATTTACATCCTTGTTCTTCTTTAGCAGTTCATTTTTGGATTTCCATTCACTAATAGTATTTGACAAATAGTTGAAGAGGAATGCAAATTATAAAATTGCACTAGGATTGGAACAAATTAGTGATTTCCTTTAACTTAACATTTCATAGTCCATGTAAAAACCATAATACAACAAATCTTTCTATTATTTTTCATAAATTATAAAATAATTTCAACCTTTTGCATGTCAAAAAGAATTATTTAATAGCAAATTTCATTTTTCTTTTTTCTTCTTACTTCAAAGAAGAGTGAGAGAGAGAAAATGAAGAATGAAAAAAAAATCTACCTGATTACAATATTTCTTTCACTTAATTTACATATCAGTGTTTTAAATGTCTCTTCATAAATCTTTTGGGAATATCTCCACAATAAATTTAATGTATTTATTTATAAGAAAAGGGGAAATTACTAAAATAAATATCTTACTTTATATTTTTGGAAATACAATAATGTAATGTTGACATGGCCAATGTTATCACTACAATATTTATATATAGAGAAAGAGATGAGTCTGGTATTTTTTTACTACTACATTGATTGCAAGATACTATTGAATTAATTTAACTGGTTATATATTTTCATCTGCATAATCTTTAAACATCTTGTACACACACATATATGTATATCTATACATGAATGGGTGTGCTTTAGAAGCAAAATTTAAGAAAAACATATTGCAATCAAAAATTTTTTTATTCTATAGAGCAATGGCATATTAGGGTCTAGCAATGGTAAATATCAGCATTGTTGGTCGAGAGATCAGTGACAGCTGCTTTACAAGGAGTTGTCCCAGATTAGGGGGTTTGCTTCCTGGCTGATGCTGTGACACATGAGAAAAAAAAATATCAGAGTGATATAAAAGAAACAGATATAGAAAAGTTTGATATGAGATTATGGTATGAGCAATAGAGAAAATCTTAAAGAAAAAATGTAACTGAACAAAAACTATAAAAAGAAAAAATTGAAAAACAAATAGGAACAAAATTCATAGAACTTTCATATTATACATATATATATACACATAGATTCACTATATAAAATATTAAAAAGAAATGAATATGAAAATGCTTTCATTAAAAACAATTCAAACATTAAATTAAAATCTAAAAATATCTTATGGTATTTTATCTAAAGAATTTGTTTTTATTATTATTTAAAACCAATGTAATAACTCATTATTTTAGTCCAGCTAGCCATTAAGGGCCCTCATTTTTATCTAGCAAAAAGATAATATTTTAAACTGAAACAAAAATAGAAAGTCTGTTTTAAAAAACAATGCAGAAAAGAAGAAATGCATCAGTTATACATTGAAATTTTAAAAAAAAGGTAAAGTAAAATGTGATTGGATTGAAAGATTTTACATCAGAATAATATACTTTTATATTCAGGCTGTAAAAAAACACAGAAAATAAGACATATATTTCTTTATTAAGAAGAACATTGTAAGGACTGGCATTAAATATAATTCTATATTAAATGATGCCAATTTGACTCTATGGAAATTACTAGTATCAATCAATAACTACAAGTTACTATAATACAAGTATTTATTTTATATAGTGCATGTTTATAAATTGTAATACATTAAAGATCAGCCTGTCAAGCTATTGTGCATGCGCTTTTTACGAGTGTTAATAATAAATGAATACTTTGACTCCCAACACAAGATATAGTATTTAGGAAAGAATAAAATGAATCCACTTATTCTATCCAATCCAAATGCTTATATATGGGCAAATCTTAAGTACTGGAAGTGAAAGCATGAGGATAGACCACTCACTTTAAATTACTGTTTACGATGTCTGAATGAATGACGTCAACAAAATTATCTAGAATTTACTACACGTTATTCTCAAATGAAACTTAAACATATGTAAATAAGCATTTATTTTATATAGTGCATATTTATAAATTGTAATACATTAAAGATCAGCCTGTCAAACTACTGTGGATTCATTTTATTCTTTCCTAAATACTATATCTTGTGTTGGGAGTCAAAGTATTCATTTATTATTAACACTCGTAAAAAGCACATGCACAATAGCTTGACAGGCTGATCTTTAATGTATTATAATACAAGTATGTAATCCAATAACCAAAAAAGCAAATATGGAATTGAGTTTTATAATCAGACTGAAATAATAAAATTTAAAGGCAAGATATACTTCTACTGTTCAAAGACTAGAATGACAAACTTAAAAAATGGGGGGTAGGGGGAATAATAGTGGAGAATATAAATGTTGAAGAAGAAATGAAGCCAGAGAATAACTAATACATTTTTTGTGAATTTAATGCTATTTGTAATGCCAATGTATTTTGCAAACAGCCAAAGCTGTGACTATCCACATGCATTTCATTAAATGGAATTAATAAAAATCAAATAGATTACACTTTTCATATCCAGAAGTAGAATATTTCAGTAAACTAGAAAAATCATAGACTGGCAAAAAATGTGGACCAGATAATAAATTTTGCAAGAAAATCTTGATTGTATTTGAAAAAACAATTTCAGACTTTTACAACATCCTAACTGTAATCTGCAGAACATATATAGCATCCTTAGAACTAGTATCAAAAAGTGATTTGAGATAATATTATAAGATGAATTATGGCTAAAAGTAAAACTGTGCTTATTATTCTCTTTGAAGAATGTTAAAATTTACTTACTAAAATGTGTGATTTGTACCATGTCACTAAAGTTGAAAATATCAACAAAACATCACATCTACAGGTTACACAATGCTATTGTATAGAAAATTTTACTATTCCAATTTTTTCATATAGTGTAAATTTATTATTAATAAATACATTCCAGGAAGTAGCCTTAATAAATTCCTAACCAATTCTGTTCTATCTATATACTAGACAGATTAGTTTCCAACTTATTGGTGGTGTTTAATAATGGTCCATCTAATGCTGTTCTAGCCATCATTCTAGATTAGTTTCTAGTTTATGGTTCTAAGCTAGAAATTAGTGTCTCTGGATAAGATACCACTAAATAGTATCAGTAAGCACTACATTTGGTATCTAATCATTACTCAAGACATTCTAGATGGCAGCACTCAAGTAGGAGATATAATTACCTGAGTTGTTTCATCATTTTTATCATTAAAGTAGATTTCATAATAACTTGACCATTTTTTTAAATCAATGAAATGATAGATGTATATTTTGATATTCTATTTGCCCAAGATTCTGACAAATTTTGATCAATAATCATTCTGATATCTATTGCTTCAATATGTTTTGAAATGAAGTGGGTCCAATATTCTGCCAGAAGGTACAAATATTAATGAGTATCAAATTCTCAATACAGTAGTGCCACCAAGTGCAAGCTTTCATAATCAATGGATGCAGCAGGTTTTGTGCATGAAATGATGATTATATGAAGCACAAATATTTTTACCATTTTGAAAATTAAAGTAATTCAAGTGAAATTTAAGCTAGACTAATGCTGGATTATAAATAATACTGAAAGTAACATTTTGGATAATTCTAAAAATAAAACTGTTACATCATAGACACTTGAAATTTTGCTATTACATTTAACATAATATAGAGAATTTGTTTCCTTGATAAATATTTAATTTATTAATTCATGAACTTGTTTTAGCTCATACTTTTTGACTTCAATGTATGATTTTGAATGCAGATATTGACTTCATCTATTTTTTTTTTTGACTAATTCATATGAAGTTAATTTCATTTCCTATAAATATCACCACAGAATATAACTGTAAAAATTATTCTAGTTTCTAATAGTGTATAACTCCCCCCCCCCCCACAATATTAGATAGGTGACTATCAACAACAAATTTCACCATTGGTTTAGATTAATAAACGATTCATTAAAATGTATGATACAGTTCTAAATATTAAGATGTTAGAATAAATTGTTATAAGAAATGACAATAAATAGTGAATAATGATCAAGTTTTATTGCTTAATATTGTCTGGCTATCTGTGTCTGCTTTCAGGCAGAAAAACTTAACTCTTCTATTCTTTGTTTGGTCTTATTTTCCACTGATTAGTTGTAGTTCCAATAGTGGTTAAAATTAAATATGCATTGGAATGCAAAATTACACTGATAACTCAAGGTATGTAATGCAAATTAATCTGTCAGGCTCTAAGAAAATGTTATGCAATGATATCAACCTTCCTTATGATTATTCTTAAATGTCTTTATACATGAAATCAATGTTATAAATATATAAAACATGTTTATAATATTACATATTATTAATATTTCTAAGTAGAGAAAAATGTAATACTATTAATAATTCTAATTATTTTCAGGCATCAACACAAATACAATCAGATTAGAACAACTTTTTATTGCATGGATCAATTTTCATTGTGAATTAAATCGAAATAGGATATATTAGACTGATTATATATTTGCCTCTTAAATTTCCAATAGAATAACTGAAACTATATCTAATTAGCTAATGCTATTTTTCCTGTTTATTTATTTTTTTAAGTATATAAAGTTAAGTACTTTATTTCTTTTTTTTTAAAAAATAAAATTTGTTGATATAATTAGATGATATATATAATCAATATCGATGATACATACAATTATTATAATTAATTTTATAGTATTAAAAATATGCAAAATAAATAAGATAAAACATTAAATTGCAAAAAAAAAAAGGAGAAAGAGAAATGATTAGATTATTTTAAGATATAGTATTACATCTATATTTATGAGAATTTTCAGGATGACAATCCTAGTACATTGAATAAATTCTAGAAAAGTTGTATGGATTATGAAAAATAAATAAATTTAAAAGACCACATGTTTGTAGATGGGGAAAAAGAGAAAAAAGACTACAAGTTAAAATTCATAATAGTACAGTTCAACAAGTAAAGGAATTTAGATATATGGATACATAGTTCAAATAGGATGGAAGAAGTAGAGATGAAGTTAAAAGAAGAATAGCATTGGCAAAGGTAATTTATTATGAGAAAGAAAATATTATATGAACCTTTAAAGACAGAATTAAGGAAAAGATTAATCAAATGCTATGTGTAAAAGTGTTCTATTGCAAGGTTACGAAATGTGGACAATGAGTAAAAAAAGTTAAAAACAGAATAGAAGCCTTTCAGATGTGGCTATGGAAAAGAATGGTAAAAATAAGTTGGAATAATAAAATGACAAATGAAGATTTGGAAACAGTAAATGAAACAAGAAGATTCATCAAGGAAATTAGAGATAGAAAGATAAACTGGATTTGGTATATATTATAAAGAAAGAATAGTTTAATGAAAGATGCTTTGGAAAGAATGTGAATGAAAACAAGAAGAAAGGATAGAAAAAAGATTGACCTTGCTGGATATAAGAGAAGGAAAGAGATATATGGTATTGAAAATCTGGGCAAATGAAGAACAGATTGAAGAAATGCTTTCTGGATCTGTCCATAAGACAGAATACAATTGATTGATTGAATACTATATTTTTTCTTTACATATAATTTTAATAATTATTAAGCAAAATAAGTATTTATACATATTTCAATTTATTTGTAATAAATAAAAAAAGAAAACAAAATATCACTTATAAGAAAAAAAAGTACAAATTAACAAAAATATAAATTATATACAAAGATAAAACAAATAAAAACAAATTTGATAGTAATATTATTAAAGAGATCAAGGTGCAAAAATGTCATCAGGCATAGTTTTTAGTTTTGTTAATTTTTTAAGGGAGATTTTAATTTTTGAGACATATAGTTTAAAGTAAAATGGCAGTTCAGAAAACAAGGGTAGAAAAAAATGAAGGTGATAATTCTTATGTATGGAATCAAATTTATTAAGCGCAAACAGATAATATTGTAATAACATGAAAGCTAAAACCTTCAACAGATACGCTTTAAACATGCTTATGTGACAGCCAATCAGATGCAATAATGACATCACATGGACCTCTCAATTCTCAAACACAAGTCAGAACTATAAGAAAAAGATGGACCCACCTTCTTCTATGCCTCAATTTATATATAAATAAGCCAGACTATATGGATTATTGAAGAAAAAAAAATGAATGCAGATAATAAATGAAGAAAGCAGGTGATATATTTGTAAAAAGGGATTTTCAAATAAAAATATTCCAAAGTTTCTTCCTTTGTGTTACATAATGAGTAGATCATATCAATATTTATAAATTTTATATTGCCAACAGAAACACTTTAGTAGATAAAGTTTTGAGATTTATTTTAAACAAAAAATCCAGATATTTGGATTCCTAGCATCAACATTTTAATTTATGAATAATAAATCTAATAGTAGCAACTCTTTCCATACAACAGAGCCATCTAATGTAAGCTATAGTAATCAATAAATGCCAGAAAGTTTGTGCATTTAAATGGTCTATCTAGTGTCTACTCATCCAATATCCCCAGCCTAGTTTCTAGCTTATGGCTTTGATCAATGAGGAGCTTTGGATCTGAGAACAATACACCTAGACCTTTGGATCTAATGCAAACCCTTGTTAATCACAATAAGAAAAGATTGAGGAACTTCTTTGAAATTATATTCGTGGCCAGATTATAGACTTCCCAATATTTAATCTTCAAAAAGTGATTAGGGATTTGATATATATGATAATGAAGCTGATTTTTGAGTTTATTTCTTATATGGATTGGTTTGTTTGTTAGCATTATAATTAAATATAATTCATTGTTAAAAGATAATAGGTTTAGGCATTACATTAAAAATTGTTTTTTGTAAATAAAAGTTAAAGATACAATTAAATGATACTTCACTGATCTTAGCTTTTACATATTTCTTACGCTATTAATAGTTGTTTTTGCCAGGTTAAATTTGATGCAAAGTGAATTAACTTTCAGCCCACTATTATTTATTTAATGTCTGTCCTACTTTTTTCTTTGATTGATATACCATTTTTATTTTAATAATTGTATTCAGTTTGTCAAAAGAATATACTATTGGGTACTGTGGTATTAGAGCTGCGACATGAAGAATTATAATCGTTTAATCATTAAATTAATTAGGTTATTAAATCAAAAACGTATTTTAAAATCTACATTAAAAAAAAATTAACAAAAAAAAAAAATACAAAAGCATTAATGTGAAGAATAGTTAAAATGCGTGTTTAAATCAAATTGAGTGTGTGTTTGCGCGTGCATATTCTGCATAATCTATTTTAATACATTGTACAGGCTTACACCTGCATTTATATATGTAATATATGCGGATTCGAACTCAGACTTTCACATGATCTACAACTCTCAGTGCTATCATATATTGCTGACTCACCTGATCACACATGTTGATAAGATAAATAATAACCAATAATATACGTATTTCGTGCTAAACCAGCACTCATCAGTTGGTTCAGATTATCATCTCCACACATATATACAATTAGTACTCAGCTTTATATTAAGTTAACCAATCTTCCTACCTTAATGAGTGCTCATTTAGCACGAAATATGTATATTGATGATTATTTATCTTTTCAACATGTGTATGATCAGGTGAGTCAGCACTATAGGATGGCACTGAGAGTTGTAGGTTGTGTGAAAGTCTGAGTTCGAATCCCGCATATATTACATATATAAATGCAGGTGTAAGCCTGTACAATGTATTAAAATAGATTATGCAGAATATGCACGTGCAAACACACACTCAATTTGATTTAAACACGCATTTTAACTATTCTTCACATTAATGCTTTTCGTATTTTTTTTTTTGTTAAATTGTTGTTTTTTTTTTAATGTAGATTTTAAAATATGTTTTTGATTTAATAACCTAATTAATTTAATGATTAAACGATTATAATTCTTCATGTCGCAGCTCTAATACCACAGTACCTACTATTGATTAAATTAAAATTGCTGTATATATAAAATCTAATAATTAAAATTACTGTATATATAAAATCTAATCCTCCAATAATTTTTTAAATATTTTGAAAAAAAACAGCTAAATTTAGTAAGTAATCTATTCAAAATTATTAACCATCTAAATTAAAATTGTATTTTTGTTTATTTAATAATTTTACACTTAAACACAACAATTAATGTATTACACATACCCACCCACATACACCCATATATATAATAAAAAGTCAGCTGTCACCTGACTTATATATAGCTTGCATTTACCAATATGTAAAATTAAGAGTATGCTAATGAGCTCTAAACAAGCTTTTTTTAATGATAAATGCTACTACAAAAGAAGGCATTCAAATCATCTTTATCTTAGATTGTCCCCATCCCCAGACCGGTTTTGACCTATGGGTCTCTTCAGTGAAAAGTTGGGACACTAGATTCAAAAAACCAACTCAAGCTAAGCATTTATCTAAAAGGTAATTGTCAAGAAGAAGATCTGAAACTTTTAGACACCTGCATGTCTTTAAAGTCAGCTCTCCAACTGAAAAAATTATATGGGCCTGAACTTAATTCAGATACTCCATATACTAATGGGCTTAGCCATTTAATTTAGCCAAAGCTCCAACAGCAAAATAATAATAGTAATAATAAAGTCATATGTCACATGACTTATATATAACTTGCATTTATCAATATGTAAAATTAAGAGCATGCTAATGAGCTCTAAAAAAGCTTTTTATTATTATTATAATAAATGCTACTACAAGAGAAGGCATTCAAATCATCTTTATCTTAGATTGTCCCCACCCCCAGACCGTTTTTGACCTATGGGTCTCTTCAGTTAGGAGTTGGGACTTTAAAGACATGCAGATGTCTAAAAGTTTCAGATCTTCTTCTTGACAATTACCTTTTAGATAAATGTTTAGCTCGAGTTGGCTTTTTGAATCTAGTGTCCCAACTCCTCACTGAAGATACCCATAGGTCAAAACCTGTCTGGGGATGGGGACAATCTAAGATAAATATGATTTGAATGCTTCTCTTGTAGTAGCATTTATCATAAAAAAAAGCTTGTTTAGAGCTCATTAACATGCTCTTAATTTATATATATATATATTTGAAAATATTTACTTTAAATAATTATTTTTTGTAATTTTATTTTGTTTAAACCAATAAAAGTTTTAGTTGTATTTTTATATTGGACTATTTCCACCATTTAATATGAGTATTGAATGTCTTTAGAAAAAAATAACTTTATTTAAGTATTCCAAATACATCCAACTGTTAGTAATAGCACATCAAACAGGCTATTATATGCACAATGTTTCAAGAGGTATTATTCTCCTCTTTTTCAGGTGTTGATGGCCTGACCAGTGACAGTACTAGCATGGGATTTGAACCTGGACTCTTAGAGACTTGAATATTGAATTTTAAGGTAATGCTCTGACCAACTGAGCCATCCTGCCAAAGGCATCAATCAGTAGAAATTTCATATACCTATCTACATTTCAAAAATAGCAGACAAATTAAGAAAAATCTGGAATCAGGATAACCTCAGAACAGCTTTCCAAAGTCATACCACACTACAAGAAATTCTAACATCTACAAAGCCTAAACCCTGAAATGCTGAAAAGAAAAAACTGTATTTATGAAATACCATGTGAACCTGGAAGAACATATATTAGTGAGACCATTGAAAAGTGCTTGCAAGAACACAAACTGATGATTAGAAGAGAGAAAACAGAGGTGTCTAAGGTAGTAGACTATGCATGTGGCAATGAACAATGTTCAATTGCGAAAATACAAAAATATTATAGAGAAAAAAGATACAAAGAAAAAAATTTAAAGAAGCTTCTCACATGACAATGGCAAATAATCCCATAAGCCAACCTAGTGTGATTATACATAATATATGGAAATCACTAATCAACTCTGCTCATACAAAAAAGTGGAGAAATCAGGAGGAACTTCATAGATTAGTATATAAAATTTCTACTGACTGTTGCTTTTGACATTATGGCTGTTGGTTAGAGGGTTACCTTAAAATTCAATACAGTACTCAAGAATCTAAGGATCCAGGTTTGAATCCAATGCTGGTACTATCACTGGTCAGGCCAACATCTAAAGAAGAGGGGATAATAATACTTTATGAAATGTTGTGCATATATTAACCTGTTTGATCTATTACTAACAGTTGAATGTTTTGGAATATTTAGATAAAGTTACATTTTTCTAAAGACATTAAATACTCATATTAGATGGTGGAAATAGTCAATATAAACATACAACTAAAACACCATCATCGCAAACCTTCAGGAAAACACAATAGAAGTTTTACATTATATTATTACCATTATTATTATTATTTTGAAATAATGTAAATATTATAGGATAGAGATCACATGATATTAACAAGATAATCAGTTAGAATATAAGTTGCAAGGGAGGTAGTGTGAATTGAGAAAAAAGAAGAACATCAAAAACTTTCTTTCTAAAATGATTTATGTATATTTGATAAATAATTTTGTGCTACAGTATAATAAAAGGATAATAATGGGTCAGTTATAATTACTGGAATATAAACTTACTTTAATGATATTTTATTTTTTCATTGCACACATAATATACTCATTATTTTTTAATTTTTTTTATAAAATTTGGAAATTGGAGGCCCTGTTTGAAATTGAACTGTGGGGGAAGGATGGTTATAAGGGCATGAACTGTCATAATTAAAATGTCACAATTAGTATTTTTTATTGAAAATCATAATGTGCTTTTTTTTATTATTTCACATAGTTAAAAAATTACTTTTTCAGGTTTGTATTAGAGCTGCAGAAAGGAGTTTGCTATTAACTGAAAGGAGACCCTTTGATTCCTCTTGGAGGCCTTAAAGGAACCAAGCAGGGCAAATTCCTAATGTCCACTCCATCCATTCTTGTCGTTGCAGCTGTTATTACTATGTGATTATTCATATAGTATACGGACATGGATGGGCTGCTCACCCACACGCATTAACCAGCGTGGTGAGTTTATTGGCTTTTTACCTCTGAGTTTAAGATCAAGAAACACCATGGTCTTTCTTCTCAGTGCCTGATAAGGCAGAATGAATGATGGCCCTTATTCCCAGGAGGCTGTAAAGTCACCAACCAAGGCAGCGGTTGGTGGCCGAAGGCGGAGGGTGCTAAGAATCCCCTGATTGCGGACCCAGGCTGCCATTTGATGATGACTTTTTATTTAGGTACTTACAACTGCAGATCACTTTCAAGTGAAGGAAGATTGCAAGAATTAGAAGAAGAACTGTCTTATATTAAATGGGACATTATTGGACTTTGTGAAGTTAGAAGAAAAGGAGAAGAAACAATTGATTTAAAAAGTGGACATATACTCTATTATAAAGGCACACATATTGGAAATACAAGTGGAGTAGGATTCATTATAAATAAAAAGTGGAAGAACAATATTGTGGAGATTGATGGTGTATCGGACAGAGTGGCAAGATTAGTTATACAACTTAATAGCAGATACCAAATGCAGATAATTCAGGTTTATGCCCCAACAAGTTCTCATAGTGATGAAATAGTAGAAGATTTTTATATGGATGTACAAAGGGCTTTTGATCAGAGTAAACAACATTTTAAAATTGTTATGGGAGACTTTAATGCTAGAATTGGTAGACAAATGAAAGATGAAATTGCTGTAGGTAATTTTGGTTATGGTAATAGAAATGAGAGAGGACATAGACTTGTGGAGTTTGCAGAAAAAGAAAAACTTTATCTTATGAATTCATTTTTTGAGAAAAATGTTAAAAGGAAACGGACATGGAAGCATCCAAATGAAGGTACAGCACAATTGGATTATATTTTGACTAACAGAAAATACATATTTCAAGATTGTAATGTTCTTAATAAATTTAACACAGGAAGGGATCATCGATTAGTAAGGTGTAAGTTACGTGTTAATGTAAAACTAGAGAGACAAAAATTATTAAGAAAAACAATATTTACAGTTGATATTCCTAATCTTCAGAAACATTCTAATGAATTTAAATTAGAACTTACAAATAGGTTTCAAGTGTTCGGAGATTTTGAACAAGAAAAACTTTATATTATGAATTCATTTTTTGAGAAAAATGTTAAAAGGAAATGGACATGGAAGCATCCAAATGAAGGTACAGCACAATTGGATTATATTTTGACTAACAGAAAATACATATTTCAAGATTGTAATGTTCTTAATAAATTTAACACAGGAAGGGATCATCGATTAGTAAGGTGTAAGTTACGTGTTAATGTAAAACTAGAGAGACAAAAATTATTAAGAAAAACAATATTTACAGTTGATATTCCTAATCTTCAGAAACATTCTAATGAATTTAAATTAGAACTTACAAATAGGTTTCAAGTGTTCGGAGATTTTGAACATGATTCAGATTTGAATGAAATTAATATGAAAATAACTGATACACTTTTAAAAACTGCAACAAACATAGCTGGTAGAAAAAATCAGCAATTGACTAATAAAATTTCTACTGAGACTAGAGAATTTATGAAGAAAAGAAGGAATATGAAGATATACAAAAATGATGTATTAAAAAGAATTGAATATCTCGAATTTTGTAAAATGGTACGGAAAAGAGTTGAAAATGATATAAGAAAGTATAACTGTGAAATAGCAAGAAAAGCTGTAGAAGAAAATAAAAGTCTGAAAAATGTTAAACAACATTTTGGTATTGGTAGGAAATTTATATCTGTAATAAGAAAAAAAGATGGAATTATTACTAAAAAGAGAGATGACATCATGAAATTGGTAGAAGATTTTTATCAAGAATTATATAGTAATAAAGAACTAGTACCTCCTATATCTATTACATCTTCTGAATTGCCCAGAATTTTAAATGAAGAAGTGAGACATGCAATTAAGTGTATGAAGAAAGGAAAGGCTCCAGGAAATGATGGAATTATAATTGATATATTAAAAGTAGCAGGTGAAGAAATAGAAACAATTTTAGCAAAGTTATATACCAAATGTCTAAATAATAAAGATGTACCAGAAGATTGGAAGAATGCAGTAATAATATTAATATTTTAAAAAGGTGATAAAGAAGATATTAGAAATTACAGACCTATCAGCCTTTTATCAGTTTTATATAAAATTTTTACCAAGATAATTACAACTCGTCTACAGAGAACTTTGGATTTCCACCAACCAAGAGAACAAGCTGGATTTAAAAGTGGTTTTAGTACAATAGATCATATCCAGGTATTGAGAGAAGTCATAGAAAGGACAAACAAATATGAGTTGTCATTATGTTTTGGATTTGTAGATTATGAAAAGGCATTCGATTCTATACACATTTCTTCAGTGATTAAAGCATTGATCATCAAGGTATAGATTCAGGATATTGTCATATTTTAAAGAATATTTATAAAAATGCAACAGCAACAATTAGATTACATAATGATACTGGAAA
Source organism: Epiperipatus broadwayi (assembly GCA_028023455.1). Classification (NCBI taxonomy): domain Eukaryota; kingdom Metazoa; phylum Onychophora; class Udeonychophora; order Euonychophora; family Peripatidae; genus Epiperipatus; species Epiperipatus broadwayi. The sequence goes on along the minus strand of JAQFVV010006279.1, from coordinate 1,469,917 downwards.
AATCAACATTGAGAAAGGTGTAAGACAAGGTGATTCCATATCTCCAAAACTCTTTACAGCAGTGCTGCAAGAAGTATTTTGTGTATTAAAATGGGAAACTAAAGGAGTGAAAGTAAATGGAGAGTATTTAAGTCATTTAGATTTCGCAGATGATGTAGTTGTTTTTTCAAATAATGCTTCAGAGCTGCAGGAAATGTTGCAGGAGTTAGCAGATGAAAGTAGAAAAGTAGGACTAAAGATAAATGTTAAAAAGACTAAAGTAATGTTTAATCGATTTGCTCAAAATATGAAAATAAAGATTGATTATGAAGAATTAGAAGAAGTTAACAGTTACAAATACCTTGGTCAGATTATTAATACAGATGGAAACATAATGGAGGAAATTAATCATAGAATTAAACTTGGTTGGAGTGCTTTTGGTAGAAATAACTTGATACTAAAAGGAAATATGCCTATGTGTTTGAAAAGGATGGTTTTTAACAAATGTGTTTTACCAGTTCTTACTTATGGATCTGAGACTTGGACACTTAATAGAAAAGCAATACAGAGACTTCAGACCACTCAAAGGAGTATGGAGAGATGTATGTTGGGAGTAACAAGAAGAGATCGAAAACGCAATGTATGGGTAAGACAAGAAACAGGTGTTACAGACCTTATTGAAAAAATTAAAAGATTGAAATGGAGTTGGGCTGGACATATTGCTAGAAGAGATGATAATAGATGGACAATTGAAATTTTAAATTGGATTCCAAGAGATTGTAAAAGACCCAGAAAGAGACCATATGTGAGATGGATGGATGAAATAAGAAAATGTGCAGGGGTGTTGTGGAGAAGAAAAGCTAAAGATCAGAGAAGATGGATTAAACTTGGAGAGACCTTCATCCTGCAGTGTATTGATAATGGTTGATGATGATGATGATGATTAGAGCTGCTATGTTTTTTCACATATGTATCAGTCAGCCGATAACTTTTCTAATTTTTGGAAAAAATTAAAATAATGTGTACATATGGCCTGTTTTGATGAATTTGTCAGAAGTTTCAGTGCACACATTTGATGATCTCACAAGATTATAAAGTTATGGGTGAATTGGGAATTTTTTTGTTAATTTTAATTAATTTTTTTTAATTTTGTGGAACTGCTGGCTATGTATAATTTTGCTTTAGAGACTGTTTATAATTTCATGTCACACATAATATATTTATTATTTTTTTAATTTTAAATAAAATTTGGTAATTGGTGGCCATGTTTGTGACAAAACTGTGGGGGAGGGGAAGGAAAAATGGCTGTAATGATGAACAGGGCATAATTAAAATGTCACAACTAGCTCTTTTTATTGAAAATCATAATGTGCTTTTTTATTATTTTATATTGTTAAAAAGTTACTTTTTCAGATTCATATTAGAACTACTATATCTTTTGACATATGTATCAATCTGCCGATAACTTTTTTCTAATTCTTGCGAAAATTTAAAATAATGTGTATACGTAGTCTGCTTTCATGAACTTATAACTTAAGATTGTCAGAAGTTCTAGTGTACACATTATTTGATGACATTGCAAGATTAGAAAGTTATGGACAGATTGATATGAATATGAAAAGGCAAAAAAAGTTCTATATAATATAATATAGGGAGTGTACCTGTAGCTCTAACAAGCTTTTATTGGTGTGCCGAAGAGAAAGCCTATAAAATCTCTATCTAGAATTATTCCCATCCTCAGACTGATTGTTTTTGAGCTTTTGGCTCATGTCAGTGAGGAGCTAGAACATTCAGATACTAGATCTAAAATAGCAATTCAAAAGCCAGCACTTATCTAATAAGTAACTATTAAATAGAAAATCTGAAATTTTGGTTATCATAATATAATATATTATATAATGCCAGTCAATTAAACAATTTTTTTTTGTCATTTTTGCTGTATAATTTTTAAAATATTTATTTAAAAAAAATAGATTTATCATAAATTTTAAAAGTAATAAATGTTGTCTGCTAATTTGAAATTTTCCACATGACCAAGGAAGAAGAAATAAAATTGTTCTTATAATATTTACATGTTAAAATGCTTAAAAAATCAAAAGGAAGGCTTTTCATTGTATAATAAAATATACTTTTTTGATTTACATTCTATTTAAAAGTTGAAATATTTTTTATTATCTAATGCTGATCAATATATTTGTCAATAAAGTCATCATTGAAAAAAAAACTATTCAATATATATATATATTTAAAAAACTCATAGCTATGAATTATAAAAGCTATATATAAAATAATTAATTATTATTATTATAAAATATTATTCATGTGGTTTAAATTTTCAATTTGTCTTTATATTTTATATTATGATGCAAACATATCAATTGTAAATCCATTATTGATTTAAAAGATGAATTCTATAAGATTCACTATATGGATGCCAGAAGGCTTGTGCATAAAATCCCTATCTAGTGCCTACTCATCCAATATACCCAGACTAGTTTCTGGCTGTAATATTATTATTATTATAATTGTTATTAACAATGTTGCACATGATAGCAAGTAAACATTTAAAATTAATTTTATATATTAAAGAGTATTTAAAAATGATATAAACACAAACATTTGGACATTGAAGTAAATGTGAATATTAACACTGATAATACCTTATCTTTTACAAATTGGAAATATTTAAATTAGCTTCCTTTATAATAGAATGTATACTTGAAATTGAAATGGGATTATCTATACACTTTTTTTGGAATATTGTCTTATATTTGATTAAAGTTTAAATGTTTTAAATTAGATTATATATTTGTAGGATTCAAATATTGCATAATATATCATTAAGAAATGTTTATATAATCAGAATATTCTGTTATATAAATGATATCTTTTATCACACAAGGTTTTATGTAAAATTAGTATTTCAAAAGTACGTTTTCAAATGTGATAACTAGACGTTAACATTAAGTTGAAAATATGACATTTTTGTTTATTAATATTTTAAAAATATTATTAACAGAAAATAACATAGTATTTCCTATTATAAAATTATTTGAAAGGTATGAGATTCACATGTGATAGGTAAGCCATAATAATACTGCCATCATAGGATTCTTTTCAAGTTTATTCTATGATGATGCTTTATCATTATGATGTATATAGTATGGGTGGAGCCTCTTATCGTGGTATTATTAGACAAAAATGTAAAAGGTTTTCCATCTTTGAAGTCTTATAAAGATGATATTGAATAGTTAAAGTAATCACTTGTTAATACAAAATTTTAGAAAAGTGCTTTTCTCATGATAACATAAAACAAAGGAATATTTGGTGGTTATTATCATCCGGCAACTTAATTATGAGCTCAAATATATTGTTTATTATTAAAAATAGATTTAGAAAAGACTCAACCATTTAATTTAATTTAGATGCATGATACTATCAGAAAGATAAGATACACTCGACAGATAATTTAGTCATTGTCTTATATCTGGATATTTTGTATTAATATCTACTCTTTGACATGATATCATCATTTTCCTTATAATTATTGTGTTTTTATAAGAAATATGGATCAAAAATTGATTATATATAATATTTTAATAGGAATTAGCTATCCAACGTTGGTGATATAATTTACAATTATAAACAAATTCCATATAATTTAATATAATTGAAAAAATCTAGGAAATATTAATTTTATTTCTTTCTTTTTGTTCTTGTTATTAATAATGATTCAAGTTATAATATTAATTAATTATTAATTAATTAATTAATACAATTTATTTATTAATTGGATGTCTTGTGAGTTTCTCATTACTTAGAATCTTATTGATTTAGACTTATGCTCAAATTGACTACTTAGTAAGATGATGTGAGTGGATTGCAAGATTATTCAATAAGTGGATATGATTGATTTTATTTTATTGTATTATTGTTGAATTTAAAGGATAGATATTAAAATAAAATAGATGCATTCTTGTAACTGTTATAGTCATTTACACCTTATTCTGAGATTGTATCTTTACTTGGTGACATCCAGTGTAAAATATTCACATTTTTTCACTACTTACAATAATTACATACTTGCAGTGCTCATTTAATATTTAATTAGTAAAGTATCTGGTTAAACCACTAAACATCACATGATCACTATCTCCTCACTGATGATGGTCACAAGCCAGAAACTAGTCTGGGGATATTGGATGAGTAGGCACTAGAGAGGGATTTTATGCACAAGCCTTCTGGCATCCATTGATTACTCTGATTGGCACAGGTTGGCACTATTGTATGGAGAGAGTTTTGCCTCGTTTAAAGTATCTGGTTACTAGAAAATAATAAGTTGATCTGAAAAGTGTTGGATTAAAGAAATAAATGTCAAGCATTGGTGGGCGAGAGGTCAGCGACAGCTGCTTTACAAGCAGTTGTCCGGTTAGCGGGTTCACTTCCCGGCTGATGCTATGACACATGAGAAAAAAAAAATTCTGCTAATTGCTGCATTTCATACTTCGACCTACTCCATACTTGATCATTCAACTTAATTCCTGATATATTGGTCCATTATATGTATGTATCTTTATACTATTAATCTAATAATTGTTGCAAGTGATACATCTAAACTATTCATATAAAATGTAACAGAGGATATATTGGTCATTTTATCCACAAATTGAAAATTTGATACTATAGAAATATTGTATTTAAGAAAATCGTGTTTCTGACTTTTCTATCCATGGACTAAATTGAGAGACTGCTGAATCTCACTGCACTCATTAAAATACCTATCCAACAGCCAATCAGATGTCATGACATCTGATTGGCTGTTGGATAGGTATTTTAACGAGTGCAGTGAGATTCAACAGTATCTCAATTTATTTCAATTTTCAACTGTATCTGCGCTTCACAAATTAAAATATTATCCATGGACTGAATATTCAGAGCTTTTTTCATGGTAATTTAAAAATACTGAAATCTTGCTTAAATTCAAAATAAACTTTGTAGTTATATCTAACAACCATAAAATTCTTTTAAAACAATTGTCACACTTAACACACACAGCAAATTTTTTTACCAATATTATTAAACATGATCATTGTTAATATTGTGGGGAGGGAGGGGGGTTAATTTTATGAAGGTAATAATAATAAATACTTTTGAATATAAGTTTAATTTTTAAAAAAGTTATATAATTTATAAGCAGTATTAATAATAAATATCTTCTGAATCTACAGATGACTAGCCTAAGAAAGAGAAGCACAGATTATTGATGGAGATAAGTCATTTAATTAAAACACTTTTATAAAATTATCATTGTTAATAGTAATCTTTTGGTGCTGATTCAATGGTAAATCAATTTAACTGCACTTGCAACAACACCTCAACACTAAAAACTTCCCTTGCAACTATATTAACTATGTCATCTATACTAATTAAATATTGGTTTAATTATATTTAAATAAGTCTTTTTAAAAAAGAGCATATGTAACATTTTTTAAAAAACCATTACTATCATTATTAATAAAATAATAATAATCTTCTTTCTCTTTTTAAAAATGTGGTTCTAAATGATCTTTGATATACAAAAAATCCAATAGAATTACTTTCCTTCTTTTTCTTTTTAAAAACTTTATTCATTTACATGAACCCATATATACTCCAATACATTATGCACATTTCCAACATTGCAACTATCTCCTTGTAGTCATTATCAAGGATCTACAAATATATAATGTAACCAGTTGGATTACACAGTACAAACTAATATAGTGTGTGTGCATATATATAAAGTTGAAAGGAAAAGTAGAAATAAACACAGTCATAAATTTTTGTAGATATTTTTCTATATTTCCTAAAATAAAATAATAATAAGTAAAGGGTTAAATAACTATGCAGTTTAATTTAAAATTTTGTTATGGATTAAACTTTTAAAATGGTCTGATAAATAATATTTGTAATTCTGATTTTGAAATTAAAAAAAAAACAAGAATAATTTATTTTTAAAATCTTTTAATTAAAACTTGTACAAAATATCTTTTTAAATTAATGCTTGTTTGCATTTCTACTATGTAGTTAAAAATCTTTGTAGATTAAAAATTCTAAAGGATTATCACCCCTTTGGTCAAATTCCAAAGATTAAAGTAAAAACATGAATATCACACTTTAATAGAAATTTCCAGCTTGTTTTCAAATGGATTAGACAGATTGAAAACAACCACTGTGTTTTTGTCATCTGACCTAACCAAGGTTATAAAAGACTGATAAAAAAATATCAGTTAGTTTTTGCTTGCAGTTTTGTAAGAGTTGACCAGAGGAGTCTGGATAAGCAGTGACCAACTGCAAAGTTTTGCTTTAATATTTTTGAGAAGTGGTTAGCAGAAGAGCTAACTGCAAAGTTGGCTAAAGTATTTTGTGAAGAGTTGGTAACTGCAGCAGAGAATGGCAACAGTAAAGCTAGCTGCAAAGATGGCTAGTATAATTATAAGGAGAACTGCCATGAGGATGTAAGAATGCAAGGAAGTGGCTGCTCTACAGTTCACTGGTGGAGTTTGAATTCACATGGAGGAAAAGGGTCAAGATTCTTTGTAATTCATAGCCTTAAAAGTGTTCTGGAAAACAGCTTGCGGATCTCAAGCTTACCAATCCAAGTCTAAGTAGAAACAACTGCAGAAGGGAGAAAGCCAACCATACCTGAATTATGTACTTTTTCCTGATGATGATGATCCCTAAAACCAAATTACCAGGGAACCCAAGCTTGGTGAAGAAGAAATTATATATATATGCTGACATATCTAAATGCAGAGAGGAACAGACAGAAATATATACAGCTGTGGTGAGTAAAGTTATATAAGATAACAAAATTTTAAATAATGTATTTTGTAAAATTACATTTTGAAAGTGATGCGTGAATTTGTACTTTTTATGTTTATGGTGAGTGTATAGTTGAGCAGGGCTATCTGGATGCAGTGTTCATAATGCTCTGAAGTATAGGCTCAGCACTGTCTAGACCTAGATTTTGAGCTCCCAGAGTAGTCCAGCGGTGAATACATATAGGCCTTGGTCTCATGAATAGACCTCATTTATACCCCTAAGTCTCAAAAAAATGAGCAGGGCTGGCTCAATACCTTTTTTTTCTTCTGGATACTACTCTTAGAGGTTGATCTGTCTAGGTAATTAGAAGAGGCAGTGCTTAAAAATGAGGTATTTTCTCATGACATCATGGGGCCTTGTGTGCTGGTAGTCCATACTTGGCTGTCTACTTATCATGGCATGAGGAGCGACAGTTCATGTATTCATTTTTACTATCTCACCTTGCCTACCTCATCAGCATTAACTAATCAAGCAAAAAACATTTTAAAATTTATATTTTTTTTGATTCTATAAAACGATATTACCTTTCATTTATTAAAAAGAAAAAAGAGACATTTTAAAAGTGAAGCAAACAAGCAAATAACTTTGTGTGGATTTACAAAATTAAAAAAAAAAAAAATCAATGATTTTATAATTTAATTTTTTAAAAAAATGTTGATAATTAATCAACAAATACCTGTCAAAAATTGAATATATATATATATATTTTTAAGAAAAAAAAAAGGGGGAACTTATAACTGAAACTTTAATCATTTATTATATAACTTTTGATAATTACTTTGTCAATGGATATTAAGTGTATGTTATAAATCACGTGTCTGTGTGGATATATATGTAAACCATAGTAATAACATGAATTGTAAATTGTAATTTTGTAAATTAATGTAACAATTAAAATTTTGAATAGAAATTACGTAAATCAATGTAATAATTTGAATTTTGTATAGTAATTTTGTCAGTCACAAATATGATAATTTTTTTTATATTGTACATTATTCAAAATCAGACCTTAAATACCATTTTTTTATTGTTATTAAAAAACTTATTTAATTGTTAAAAATTGTTTCCATCATCTCTTGGTCACATACAGTAATAGAACTTATGTTCTCTGAGCTAGATTCATGCACGGGATGAATATATAAATGGGAATATGTATTTAGTGCTTTTGGGACATCCAGCGATAATCAATCATCATCCTGGTTGGTGCATAAGATTATATTCTTTAAAGCCCATGCACTATATTTTATTTTAATTTATTATTAGGAGCATTGATGATGATCAGTTTTAAAGTCCCAGCATTATTGTTGATTCTTATGTATTCTGATGGATGAGCACTTAAGTGGTGCATTGACTGTTGATTTATTGTTCAGATTTTATTATATTTTATTGTGGATCATTCATGATAACGAGTGATTATTTATTTTGAGTACTGGTATTACTTATAATTACTTTTTGATAATGCTGGTTGATATATGGTTAATTATGCTTTTAGTAGCTGGCTGATCTCTCAATGATCTCTCTCAGAAATTCTCTAATCTCATTTTATTATTAAATATCTCATTACTTATATACACTTTTGTAAATTATTTGAAATATTGATGAATTGGGAGTGATGATGATTTACCATCACCCAGTTTCAGTACTTTTCCTTCCACTTCCTGATCCCCCATCCTGTTACAATACATATATATATATATATTCATTATTGTTATAAATATATATTTTTTAAACTCATAATATAACCTTTCATTAGTATCTATATACAACCTTTTTCATTGTATAAATTTTACTACTACAATTGCTTACCTCCCCTATTCTTTATTTTTTAAACCAATTTTTTATTACTTCTTACACCAATGTATAAAATTTTTAAAAAATACAGTTGTAAAAATATGTGAAATAATGTTAGTAATTCAAATGAATTTATGGAAAAATTAGATAAATTCTGAGGAAAAAATAATTACAAAAATATATATTTTACTAATATAAAGCATTCAATATAGTTATGCAAATATATATTAAAGATAAAACTAAAGATATTAGGATAGGAAGCAATCAATTATATGAAATTTTAAACATGTTGCAAGAATGCTATATTTGTATATAATGAAAGATACTATAAGCAATGTAAAGATCTAAGTATGAATAATTGTTCAAGTGGATTGTTAGTATTATTATATACGAATCATTTTGAACAAACATAGTTTTTATAAAACTAAATACAAACCTATATCCTTTGTGAGATATGGATGACTATTTTTTGGTGTTTAATGGTAATAATAGAAAGTCTGAAATTTTTTAAAAATTTATTAATTTAATAAATGAAATGATTCAATTTAAAATGGAAAAAAAAAAAAATTCAATTAACTACATAGATATTAAAATTAAAAAGGTAATAAAGAATGACAGAGTAAATATTCAGATAAGTATATATAGATAAAGTACATTTCATATATTCTTAAGTAATTGGGAATCTGATATAAACTATGTACATAAATAAACATTTTTAATAATAGAATAATATGGGCAATTAATTTATATTTTGAGAAAAAATTATTTGAAGAAGAAATGGATAATAGATATAAGATGAAGCAATGAGAAATAATTATCCAAAAAAATTATTAATAAATTATGTAGTAAAAGAAATATTGCAAAAATAAAAAGAAATTTAAATAAAAAGAAGGATAACTATAAGGTAATGTATAGTAATTACAATTTATCAAAACGTACTTTCTTTGATATAAAAAAGATAATGAAAGATATTAGCAAAAAATATAAAAAGGAAAGCAAATTAATTATTTAACAGGTATTACAAAAAGAAAATTAAGTTAAATAATTTGATTAATAAATTAAAAAAAATGAAAATATGAATGGAATTTATATAATTAGATGTTTAGATTGTAAGAAAGATAACAAAAATGTATTAAATATTGGCACAACAAAAAATAAACTAAAAACAAGATTGAAGCAGCATTTAAATAATAAGAATTCAAATATTTATATACATCGTAAGGAATTTAAACACAGAAATTTTGATATAAACATGTTTAAAAAGGTTAAATTATATAAGGAAAGAATGTTAAAAGGAAGTTTGTAAATTAACAAAAACAAAACAGATTTAAATAGAACAAATTATTAAACAGTGATTTTAATTATAATTAATTTATAGTAGTATATAAATAATAACAATGCATAAGAAATTGTTGGTATTGCTGGATTTGTAAATGTTTTATACATTGGTATAAGATGTAATAAAAAATTAGTTTAAAAAATAGGGAAGGTAGGTAATTGTAATAGTACAATTTAAAATAAAAATACAGTGATAAAAATATGTATAATAATAATAATAATTGTAATAGTAAAATTTATAAAATGAAAAGTTGTATATAGATGCTTAAAAAATATTATATTATGAGTTTATATTTGTCATATCTAACCTTGCCTTCAGAAGTGGACTAGTCGAGATTCCTTCCTTATCTAATAGGATTGAGCACTCATTGGCACTAACTGATGTGTAAACATGTGGAAAAACAATGTATAAACAGCCAAAGGGTAAAACATAAATATGGCCAATGTGTAAACATGGGTATGAAATCCTACCATTGGTTAGTATGAGCCAATAAGCAATGATGTTCTCTGAATCTGATTGCTACCAGTAAGGTAGGGGATCTGGCAATAAATAGTAAGTCTTTTTAAAAGCAAGAGAGAGAGAGAGAGAGAGAGAGAGAGAGAGAGAGAGAGAGAGAGAGAGAGGAGAGAGAGAGAGAGAGAGAGAGAGAGAGAGAGAGAGAGAGAGAGAGAGAGAGAGAGAGAGAGAGAGAGAGAGAGAGAGAGAGAGAGAGAGAGAGAGAGAGAGAGAGAGAGAGAGAGAGAGAGAGAGAGAGAGAGAGAGAGAGAGAGAGAGAGAGAGAGAGAGAGAGAGAGAGAGAGAGAGAGAGAGAGAGAGAGAGAGAGAGAGAGAGAGAGAGAGAGAGAGAGAGAGAGAGAGAGAGAGAGAGAGAGAGAGAGAGAGAGAGAGAGAGAGAGAGAGAGAGAGAGAGAGAGAGAGAGAGAGAGAGAGAGAGAGAGAGAGAGAGAGAGAGAGAGAGAGAGAGAGAGAGAGAGAGAGAGAGAGAGAGAGAGAGAGAGAGAGAGAGAGAGAGAGAGAGAGAGAGAGAGAGAGAGAGAGAGAGAGAGAGAGAGAGAGAGAGAGAGAGAGAGAGAGAGAGAGATAGAGAGAATGTCTGTCTAACCTCAATGACTGAACATGCTCTCAATTGAAATCACTTTTAACTATGAAGGTGTTTCTACTATAGTCATTACTGATACATCTACATAGTGAGGCAAGTCCACAATAGGACTAGAAGCTGCTATAACTATAGCTGACTCCAGGCAAGCTGTTCAATATATCCAACTTATGAGACAAGCTAAAATATATAGCAGGAAATGAGTTGTCATTCGGGCATGGCTAGCTCATTATTGATCAAATTATACATAAAAATTTGTATTTATTAATGGTATAACATGTATGTATAGTTGTTCTAATCAATGATACATATTAACTTTGTGAGTGTTCATATTTTTTTTTTTTGATATTACTGTTGGTTTGGGTCTGAAACCTGCAATTCAGCCAAACACAACAGATTTAGCTCAGCTGACAGGATGAAAGGAATATTTTTCCCCATTGATTGGAAAAATAGTATAAAATACACCAAATACAACAGATTTGGTGCAGTTAGTCAAAATAATTACTTTTCCCCATTCATCATATTAAAATCACTATTCTGTCTGAATAAAAATCAAATTTGGCAGTTTGGAAAAAATACATGAGTGCAAAAAAAAAATAGATTCGTCATATTTACAAAATGGTGTTAAAATTCTATCACTTAGATCTGCCTGAATAAAAAACAGATTTGGCAGATTCATAAGAAAAATTGACTGCAACATAATAAGCATGTCAATTAAAGCCATCAATCAATCATGAATATGTAACTCATAATAAGGTGAAAGAAGCTCTCCCTAGTGGATTGTAATAAGGTGACAGAAGCTCTCCTTAGTGGATTGTAATAAGGTGACAGAAACTCTCCCTAGTAGATTGTTAGCTTCTTTGGAACAGTTACAAGCAGTAGCTGTCAAAATTTATAATTACAAGTTGTAACTCACAAAAATAAAAATTGGTACTTTGTTTCTCTTATAAAGAAATGAGGAAAAATTACAAAATGGCTAATTCTATTGACTCCATGGAAACTTTTGATTCAGCCCAGCTTGATGGCTGGTCAATCTATAAAGAATGATTAATTTTTTACATACAAGCTAATCAAATCAAAAAGCCTAAGGTAAAATTAATCACATTAATGACCATAATAGGTCCTCAAATTTATACTCAAGTCTTAATCTGCAGCAGAAACACTAGCTGACCTAGATTTTGATAAAATGTTAATAACTCATTATAGTCCTCAAATTTATACTCAAGTCTTAATCTGCAGCAGAAACACTAGCTGACCTAGATTTTGATAAAATGTTAATAACTCTCACAGATTATTCCCCCCCCCCCCAACCCTTGACAATAATGCAGAGATATTATTTCAACCTCTGCATGTAAGAACAGGGAAAAAAAACCAGAGAGTTCACAACAAGAATCCGATCATTGGTATTAGAGTGTGAATTCAAAAATTTCCTGAATGAAATACTTTGTGATCATTTTATTTGTGGCATAAACGATCACAATTTAAGACTTAAAATGCTGATGATGCCGGATTTAGATTTTGAAGCAGCTGTGGCCTAAGCAGTACTAGCAGAATCAACAGCTAGTCAGGCATAAAAAATTACTAAACATGATGTGGAAAAATGGAGCATAACACTGGGTCAGTTCAGACACTCAGTCAGCTCAGATAATTCAGCATCAAGCAGTCTAATGCATTGCTATAGATGCAATGAACAAATGCACACCCATACAGAATGCCTGCACCACTATAAGACATGTACATTTTGCAAGTGGGTCGCACATATAAAGGCTACATGTTTGAAATTAAAAACCAATAAACATCACATTATCACCATTTCTTATGCTTGCTCTTAACTGTTATTAAAACCGGCAACCCTCTCTATATGTATTTCCACCCAGTGCAAGACAGAGTAATCAATCGATGTCAGCCTTCTGGCATCCATTGATTACTCTGGCTTGCACTGAGTGGCAATATTTTGCCTGTTTTGAAATTAAAAAGAGAGGCAGCCAATATGAGAATGGAAAAATTCATTCCAAAAAACTGCAAAGGCAATTATAAGAAAAATAAACAAGAGGCCTGCATAAATCACATTAAAGACAATCAATCTGATTTATACACAGTATTATAATTAATGATACACCAGTTACAATGAAACTGGACATAGGGTCTGTGGTGTCTTGTTTCAAAAAAGACATGGACTATCATTAATAAGAATAAGGAATATAAGCTGCATACCAGCAGCAAGTCAATCTCAGATTATCAGAGCAATAAAATAACACTGATGGGCAAAACACTAATTAAAATTACTACGCCTAACAAGGCTATACACCTACCACTAGTGGTGGCATCAGGTAATCATAGTAACTTATCAGGCCATGACTAGTTCAGTCACTTAGGCTTTGCAGTGACAAAAGTGATGCCAGCAAAAGACAAAACAGCTGTGGCCTAAAACTGAAGGGCCCTGGTCTAGACTCCATGTGGATCATACAGGCCCATGGAAAGGCAAGTTGCAGTTGATAGTAGTTGATTATACTCCAAGTGGCTGGAGGTAGTGGAAGTCCCATCACTTCAGTCCACAGCCACAATAGAAGCTCTTAGAAGGCTATTTGCAACACATGGCCTCTCTAAGACAATAGTGTCAGATAATGGCACAGCATTTACAGCAAGTGCATTCAGAAACTTTTGCACTAATAATAGCATTGAGCTAGTGTGCAGCCCATCATTCCATACTGAAAGCAATGGGACTAGTTCAAGAAGCAAAAAAGCTATAACAAAAATGGACATGGGGAGCTGGAAGACCAGGTTTGCCAGAATACTACTAGCACAGCACTCCACACCAAGTACTGCAACAGGAAAGAGTCCAGCAGAACTGCTATTCAATAGACCTCTGCAAACTAACCTGTCAGCCACAAAACCTGATTTCAAATATATAGAAAAAGAAAATAGCAAGATAAAAGTACAGATAGGCACTCGGGTGCTCTGTAGAATGTATTATGGATCCACAAAATAGATACCAGCAATGGTTACACAACTGAAAAAACTCTGCACTGAAGTTGTTCAAACAGCAGATGGATATCAACTTCATCGCCACCTAATCCAACTGAGACTGAATCACACAGAAACAAGTACATTGAGCAAAAATGATGACTGCCAAACTGAAGACAGCAACAACCTAGGTGAACACCCAGGACAAGACATCAAACAAAAATGACAAATAAGACAAGAACAGCAATAAACCAGAGAAACCAACAAAGCGGACAATACATTATCCAGATCATCTCGATGACTGCATTCTCCAGGGCTAAACTTGGTCAGGGGAGAGATATCATATCTGACCTCTTTAGAAGTGAACTAGTCTGGATTACTTCCTTATCTAATCAGATTGAATATCTCAGTACCACTAACCAATGTTTAAACATGTGATAACTAATATATAAACATGGCCAAAGGGTAAAACATAAATATTGCCAATGTGTAAACATGTGTACAAAATCCTACCGTTGATTAATATGAGCAAATAGTGAATGATTTCTGAATCCGATTGCTGCTAGTAAAGTAGGGAATCTGGCAATAAAGTCAGCTTTTTTGTAGGCAAGAGAGAGAACATCTGTCTAACCTGAATGATTGAATGTGCTTTCAACTGAAATTACTTTGAACTGCTAAAAGTGTTTCTACTATAGTTATTACTGATACATCTATGCATTGAAACAAGTCTACAATAGGACTGGAAGCTGCTATGACTATAGCTGTCTTGAGACAAGCTGTCCAGTACAACCAGAAGAGTCTTGACTAGAACTCATGAAGCAAGCTAATATATATAACTGGAAGTGATTTGTCATTCAGATATGAGCAACTCATTATTGACTAAGTTGTACATAAAATTGTATTCATTAATGCATAACATGTATGTATATTTGTTCTATGAATGTTGGTATTTTTTTGATATTACTGTTGGTTTGGGTCTGAAACCTGCAATCCAGCCAAACACAACAATGTTTATAACAATGATATATATATATATTGAATAGGGTCTGCTGAAAGAGATTGTATTTAAATGGGTTTAAACATCTTTTATAATAATTTTAATGAATCACAGTAATGGACTGGCCCTTCAAGCAGAGAGAAGAATGCCATTGATAGCAGGAATATCAACAATGTCCATGGTCAGATCGAGATATGCAAAGCATAACATGATTACATTTCAGAGACTGTGGCCCACCTTGACTGTTGGATTCAAACTCCTGCCATCCAAAGCATTTTATTTGTTTTGAGAATCAACCTCAGGCACCAGTCAATCACAGATTATAGTCAGCATGCTTTGGACTATGGGCACATAATCCAACACTTGAAAGATCCCATGACTAGCTCATACTCTTAACCAGGGTCCAACACATTTATTTAACACATAAAAATAACTCTACACTAATTTATTGGTGACTCAGTGACAAGAGAGAGAGAAAATAGACAATATAACAATTAAGCAAACATTAATATTTATTCAAACACACACATTTGTAAATTAACAATATTAAAATTTACATATAAAAACATATAAGTAATAACTCGGACTAAATTTTATAGTCCTTCAATAATTAAAGTTCATTCAATTTAAAATAAAATGTCTATAGACAGTGATCAAAATATATTTAGTTATTTGAAATATCTTTATCTAGCTTAAAGTAGGCTATGAATATGGAGACTTAAGTTCTCTGAAAGTGCTCAACCGTATAATTCTTTTCTAATAATAATAAGTTTCATTTTTTTTTTTGTTGCGTAAAGTGAAATTTAATACTTGTTGGAAATCTCACTCAATGAATCCCCAACTGAATAGACTTTTGATAAAAAGGCTCTTAAAAAGAAACTCACTATTATCTCCAGATAGACTGTTCTAGATTATAAATGCCAAAATTTATAATGTTCTCATTTCAGATCATTTAGTATATTTCTCCATGGCTACACTTATCTAATACATATGAGGATTTAATAAATCTAAATCTCATTTGATGTATTTCAAGGTATTTACTTTACTTAAATATCTATTTTGATCTGTTAGTAAGATTCTCAAATATTTTGTTGCATATATTTAAAATTTGAATCTTAATCCCCATACATTACTATTATTTCAGACTTGTACTACTATCTACAAACCTAGCTATTTATTTCCATTACATGTATCTCTGTAATTATACTAGCATAGATTTATTGGATAACTTAATTTTTAAACATATGATTAACATTTCATTTGTGTCTTAGGGAAAAGATTAACTTTAATAATCTACACAAAATATTTTGCTAACTGTCGTTATAATCATGAATGTTTTCCACACAATTTCTATTTCTCATTCATTCAGAAGTTCCTTAAGTTTCTTCATTACACAATATTCCAATTTAAATACAATTTAGAACTCATATGTCAATGATGGCAACAAAATAAAATGATGGGATCATCTCTTTTAGTTATTTCCATATTGTTCACATATTTCACATCTTATTTCAATGTTATCTGAATAAAGTAATAAAAATATTTCATCTTTGTAACGATATAAATTTTATCAATATTAAAATTTAATGATGATTGTTGAGATAGTCTAAATATTAACAGGAATATACTTATCCATTAAAATTAAAAACCAGATTTGGAAATTCTTGTTGTATATCATCTTCTGCATGTGATAATTACTCATTCTTAGTGAATAAACATTACTCAAATTATTCTTTTTTTTTATAAAAACTTTTAGTGCTACAAACTCAATAACTAAACTGCAACTGAAAATAACTTGCCAGATTAGGTTAAAATTTTAAATTATTGTTTGTGGACTACTTTCTGGTTATAGTAGGTATCATAATTATCCCGAGTAAGAATTGTTAACAATCATATTGCTGGATCTCTTTATATTTTTCAATTTTTGCTACTACACGATTTATCTTGAATATTAAAAACTACAAAATAAATATACTTGTACAAATATAATGGATTAATGAAAACAATATATTTAACCTAATTTTAACAATTACAAAATTTTAACATGCATAATAATAGTATGCCAAGTTTTATGCTTAAAGGCAGATTGAGCAATTATTCAAGAGTGTACAATGATCAAGCAATAACACCTAATTATTGACAAACTACTACCAACACTGATCATTTGCCATTCCATGTCAACTTTGTATAATAATTTATTCTAATACTTCATTTTTCAGATTTATTTAATGCAAAAGTACAATTATAATTTTGAGATCTAAAGATGATTGAATTGAAGACCAAAAACATAACTTCTAATGCTTACACACACATCATATGATTATTATTACTATTTTAGAGTTGTGACATAAACATTAAAGGATTCTTTGAATTAATATATATATACTTTATGTTAAAGGATGAATAAAAGTCTCATGCCAAAAAGACAAATTCAAAATATGTTTGGCCAAGACTTTGTGCAAATCCTCTAGAATTTTTCATACTCAGTACAAAATGATGAGGCTTTAAAGTGGCTCCAATTTGCAATATATCTATAAAGAAATTTTTAAGTCACTGGATCAGTCCTTTTAAAGATTTTTAATAACTTGAACCATTTTGTATGGGTTACGATGAATTCTTCCATATACACACATTAAAATAAGTAGTTCAGCTAAAAATAATAATTTTAATTTAAACAAGACATTTCTTTCTTCAGTAGTAAAAAATAAAACTTAACAAACTATCCACTTATTTCTTTCTTCAGTAGTGGAAAAAACCTTTTATGTAGCCCCTAGTCTATAAAACAAAAGACTTTTATTTTCACAAGCAAAGTATCTCAAATAGGTTTGCAATTTTCACATAGCAACAGATATAAACAAAAAAAAAATTGTAAGAGCATTAAATGATATTAAAATTATATTTTGTATCCTTTGAATTTTGTCATTAAAAAACAACTAATAATTAAAAAGTACAAATATTAAAAGTAAAGTTTGATGATTCTATGACCTAATGAATCTAGAGAAAGAAAATACTGCTCTCACAATGAAAAGAAAACTTTTCAGAATAAACTCCTACTTACATTTGCCTTATTTCATTTTAATCAATAATCTCTAAGAAATGAATTTGTATATACACACCCAATGATATATCTGTACCTGAAATAAAATGTTTTGAAAATTCTGAACTAATGTTTACAATCTTGTTATTGTTTTTTAGTTTCAGAAATACATCATCATATACATAATCAGAATATCATCTCCAAGTTCTTTTCTGATTTATCCAGTAAATATTTACTAATAATTTTACCTTTAAAATCTTTTTCCTATCTCTCTTTCTGGTCCTTTATATCTTTCTAATAGAACTTTCTTAATTCCTTTATCTTAAAGTATATGCCCAAACTATTTCCTCTTTATGTCATAATTTGTTCAATAACAAGTCCATTTTCTCATACTTTTTTCAATGCCTTTATAATACTAAGATTATCTTTAGACTCTTTTCATCTCCAAAGCTGTGGATTTTTCTTTCTTTTCTTGTATATTTCTATTCCACATAAAGTTGCACTATAAGCAAACTTATAAAAAATCTAAATGTCAATAAAATAGATTTTGATAATTCATTTGTTAAATTCCAAATCATGCTCACATAAGCAAAGAATACTTTTATTTATAGAAATTGCTAATCATATCTATTTAATTTAGGCAATTTATCAAATGAACAGTTAATTTTAAGAACTGATACTTCTGTTTCTGCAAATAACAGATGAAGATATTTTTTGGAACTTGTGCAGTAGTTAATAACAACAAAAAAAATACTAATCTCATCATCATTATTTAATTACATTGAGTACCTATTGCTTTTGTCATACATGGTTTCCTTTTCCTTGCACCAGTTTGTTAATACCATTATATGCTAAAACATTCTAAGCTGGTTAAATTTTGCATTTTTTTTTTAACTTTTACTTCCGTGACTAGAATTATTGATATTTTTTCTTTGCTGAGATATATCTCGGTTTAATAAAATATACGATCAAATTTAAAATAAAGCAGTTAGATTTTATTAATTTCCATGTTTTGAAATTCATAAAAAATATGTGCGTGTGCCGTAAATCATCGTTTTTAAAATGAATCATTTAAAATATTTTAATATATAATGATATTATGAAAGCAATATTCGTCATTTATCATCAGTTTATGGATTTTGATTAGATCATTTAATTTTTTTTAATGCACTTTAATGGGAATTAACAATCTAATATTTATTTACTCTATTTCAATAAAAAGTTTAATAATTCTAAATGTAATTAGCAAGGCGCAATATATATTTAATTTATCAAAACTCACATAAAGTGATTTGTCATCTTTTTAAATTGAATGATTTCATGGATATTCAGAAGAAAAAAACCGTTGTCATAGTTTTCTAGGGTTCAATAAAGAAAATAAAAATATCTAGCAGATCATTCGGAATAGAATGTAAAATCCCATTTATCATTAAGCAAATTTCTATAAATTTGTATTATTGTCTAAGAAAATATTAATTATGGTAGTGCAATTAAAAAAAAAACATTTTGACATGATATAATTAATTAACGTCACGCATAAATCAATAAAAAAAAAAATGAAGACGGAGAATAATTCATTTAAAAAAAAATAGAATTTCAATAAATTACAAAATTTATAAATGAAACCAGTATTTTTGAATCTAAATCATTAAAAAAAAGAAGAAGATATTTCAAGATTATATTAAGTAAGAAATAACTTAATTAAACAGGTTTTAAGCCTGGAACCTATAGAGTTCTTTTTTATTATTATTAATCCCCGTAAGTTCGCGAGAAAAGACGAGAAATTTTGTCGCCATTCGCCAAGGTAAGTTTCTGTTTACATATAACTGTGGATCTACATCTTTATTAATTTTTTACTTTACAATAAAAAAAAATCACTAGTATTTAAAAATGTACCCTTTGTTAATTAGTAATTTATTTGCAACAGTCTGTTATTGATCATTCAGTTTTATAAATGAAAAAAAATCATTAATATTTGATTTACTACAAACCCGGAAGTATTCTTTGTGGCGAGATGATCAAGGAAATAAAAATTACCCGGACTCTTCTGAAAGAATTCGTTTTAATAAGTTTCAAAACTTTTATTAAGTTGTTCTCGCGAATGGGTTAATGTTATTTTTTTTTAGTTCGCTAATATTTGATACCGTAGTTATGCACTCCGTTGCTAATGCATAAATATTTCGTATTCTAAATATGTCGGATTTATAAATGACGATTAAAAAAAATATGGGGGAAAAGTGCTATATCTAACGACAAAGTATAGATATTTAGAAAGTTCATTATACATCTGTGTATATGTATATAATTGATTTTTATACGACCAAAATCGTCACTAAACAGTTTCAGGAAAAAATTTTGTTAAAATTGCTATCTAGGCCATCTGATGGAGATATTCAACATTTTTTTTGCTTATAAGAAAGTCCTTGAAATGATATTGTAACAGTAATATAAAATATTTGTATTAAATAGTAATGATTTGATTATACTTGTTTAAGTGCAAAGAAATTCGTTTTAGTTATCAAACCTGTTTTTAGTTAAATTTTTAAAATGTAGTTATACTAGTTAGGATACAAAGCAGATAAACTACTTTGTTAATGAAAATAAATAATTGGATGTCTTTACTGCTCAGAAGTTCAAGCACCAGAAGTGGTAGAACTGGAATCGATCCAGAATTTGATATGTGTAAATATATATCGTAACTGTCAGGAAGAATACTGACATATAAGAAAGTGAAATATTTTGTAGATTTCCACCATACTAAACTCCATCAAGCTACAATAGCTTGAAATATCATGTATTTGCTCATGGGTTTTTATTCCTAAAATTCCATTTTCATTAAATGCTTAACATATAATATTCAGATATGAAAATAAGACTCTAATACTAATTCTAATTAATTGTTTCCAAATTAATATACTACCATCATATCATTGTCCAATAATTTATCTGGTGTCTTGAGTCCTGCATCCTCTAGTGACATTGTTATCAAACTCACCCAAGACTTATATTGATTGTCTAGTGATACAAATAATATTTTATTAGTTTTTACTCTACCGTGATCTTTAATTACCTTTTGTAAATGAATTGAACATATTCTGGACAGTATTAATATTGGATAATGTCTATGATTTATTCATACTGTATTCAGAATTTAAATCATTTCACAGCTTTTTTGTTTAGAAATGAAATCTTTTGTGACTTCAGTACTGATCAATTTTTTGACACATTTTTCTGGTTTATTATTAAAATTAGTATTTATACATATATGAAAAAGAAATTAAAAAACAAAAATTAATAAAGGTGAACAATTGCAGAAACTAATGCAAATAAGCTAACAAAATATAATAATAATGTCTGAAGCTTTACTCAAAGCAAAAACATTGTGAAAAGTCTTATAACACATGGTTGTTATTTCAATAAATAATGCTTGCTGTAATATATTTTTACTTCAACCAATGGTATTTTTCGATTTAGTAATTACATGTTAAGTCAGAGCAAAACCCCCCAAAAAATTTTCCCCCTTTAAAAAAAAAGAGAAAAAAAGAAAAAAAAAGGGTTGTACAAAAACCCTCTCTATATACCCCCCACCCACCAACCCCCCCCAAATTTTTTGGTGGTTGGGGCTTTTTGAGGGGGGGGTTTTTGGTTAGAAGCCCTGCATTTAAATTTTAGGATCCCTAAGTTTTGCTCCGTTTATCAACAATTAATGTGCTAGTATAGGAAATGTGATCATGTGATACATGTTAAGTCCTTAATTAAATGCTTTTATAAATACAATTTATACAAACCACTTCAAAGACTTTAGCAAAACTCTTTATTTGTACATATACATACACCTACGTTTCGACTGACCTGCAGTCTTCTTCAGAGCAAGTTTATTTTGATCTTCTAAAAATAAACTTGCTCTGAAGAAGACTGCAAGTCAGTCGAAACGTAGGTGTATGTATATGTACAAATAAAGAGTTTTGCTAAAAAGTGTTTGAAGCGGTTTGGATAAATTATATTTATAGGATATTATGGCAAAAATAAAGAAAATTATGATTTTGGTAATATAAATGCTTTTATATTAACTTGCTCTATCTGACATTCTGTCAAGATGTCCAGATTTTTGAATTTTTTTTAATAATGAAAAAAAATCTGTTCCCCTTCAGAACTTGAACTTACAAACTTACATTTCCCAGGAAAAATTCTTAACTGAGCCAACAGAAATATTGTGTTTGAAGAGTAAAATTTTGTTAATATTTTCTTTTAACTAATACTTAACTAATTAAAAATAAATATTTTCTATTAAAATTTGAATTATTTTTCAGAAATACTTAATATTTCATAAATATTTTGAGAAAAAAATGAATGTATAAAAAAAGGTTAAGGAATTAAAAAGCCAATAGTTAAATACATAAATACTTTTATACAGTAGATGATCACATGATATTTAAATTTAGAGTCACATCTTATTATTAAATTATAATTTTTATCAGATTTTTTTTAGTTTCAACCATTTTTTAAAAATATAACTAAAAAAGAAAATAATAATATGTAAAAAAAAAAAGGTATTAAATAATGCTTTTATGCAAATAGCTGACTAAAAAGTACAAAATAACAAAGTAATCCACCTCTTGGTTAATTTGATATTCTTGGAAAATATCAGAGATCTTAAAAATCTAGTCTTGTTATAAAACAATTGGAAATTGCAGGAATATTGTCATTAAATAAAAACATTTGAGGTCATTTTGATTTTTAAGATTTATTTGAGCCTCAAACGCTTTTATTTAAATAACAATATTCCTGAAATTTCCAATTGTTTTATAACACGTCTAGATTCTTAAGATCACTGATATTTTCCAAGAAAGTCAAATTAACCAAGAGGTTGATTACTTTATTTTGCATTTTTTAGTCAGCTATTTACATGAAAGCATTATTTTTTAAAAACACTTTGGTACTCATCGATTAGCCGATGCACGCCATTTGATGATGTTGTTGCTAGACAAAAGTGATTCAATATAACATTTCCTGGTGTAATTACTTTTTTTAACTTCTTGATGTTGTTTCTAGACAAAAAGGAATTATTTTTTTTAACTTTTGAATTAACCTTTTTGATTTTAGTTATTTGATGTAATCTTTTTCATTTTACTCATTGATTTAAGTAACCTTTTTCATTTCAGTCATTGATTTCCTAAATATTGGCCACAATTTGTTTTTAATTTTTTTTTATAACTTTGCTGCAAATTCAAGCAACACTTTTTTTTTAAACTTTTGCCCGCTATTTTTTTTTTTGTTTAAAATTCAAGTAACATTTTAAATTAACAAACAAAAACATTTCTCTCAGAAAGATTCAAACAAATAACAACCCAAAAATGCTTAAAGTACTTTAACTTCAAATGATGCCCTTTGCCATTTATTTACTAAACAAACCAAAACATTTCTCTCATCAATATTTAAAGAAATCATAACACAATTTTTTTTTATTTTAAAATGTTTTATTAAGTAAATACAACTGAACTATTTAATACAATTACAACAATCCCCTTTCAAATTGTACACTTTAAGAATAACTCGAACACTCCTGATGAGAATGCTGCTGCAGGTGGTGCTGCTGCTGGTTCTTTCCTTCTGCTAATGTCATTTAAGATGGCCCTGAACAAGTCTTCTCTGTGCATGTGGCACCACAGGAACTTGCAATGTTACAATTTTTAGTAACTAATACCATGTTTGTTTAAATGACCAAAAAAATGGAAAGTAAACATTTGCAAAGTTTCTTCAAATCGAAATCTAGAAACCCAAACAAAATCCAATACCATAAATGTTAATTGCGAGAGTTTCATAGCAAGTGCTGACCACGTTGAAGGTGTCGAAGTCTGAATTGTGAAAGACAATGGTTGCAAAGAACACCTCACATTTACGGTATATATGTTTACAGTATAATATTGCTGAAAGCATATATATATAGGCCTAGTAAACAGCATTTTTCTGTGCTTTAACATAGCAACAACACCATAAAGTGGTACGCATCAGCTAATCAACGAGTACCAAAACTTTTGCATATTATTTTGTATAATTTTACTCTTCTTTAGTTTTGAATTTTTTTTTACTTTAACATCAACATTAATTATTACCTTTGAAATTCTATTTTATAGTACATAATTAAAATTATCACAATTTTAGCGCATAATGGAATGTTTTTAAAGAAAAATATATTCAGTATTTTTACCATTAGAGTATAAGAGAATTAAAATATAAGAGAATTATCTTTTATTGGTCTTTTATTTTGAAACTTTTTTTTTTTTTATTGGAAATTTGTTTTCAATATTTTTAAATATGAAACATAAATCAACTTTCAAATTCTATTTGTATGATACATAACTAAAATTATTACAATGTACATATTTGGGAAAATTACAAGATTTTAACTAATAGAGCTAAAGAGAAAACAGAGAATTAAATTAAAAATAAAGATCTCTGCCATTTTTAGTAATTTTTCATTTTGAAATGTCTTTTTTGGTAGAATTTTGCTTTGAATTTTTTAAAAATCATACATTTAATCAGCATTTAAGTTTTATTTGTATGACACATTGTTAAAATTATTGCAATATACACACTTAAGTGAATATTTATAAAGAAAAGTATGTACAATTTTATTGTTAGAGATGAAAAACAGTAGGAGAATTAAATTAATAGCTAAATTTCAGATCTCAAATTTTATTAGTCTTTTATTTTGAAACTTATTTTTTTTAAGTGGGAATTTTATTTTCAATTTTTTTTTTAATCAAACATTAGCTTTCAAATTCTATTTGTGTGGCACATAGTTAAAATTATCACAGTATAGACACTTAAAAGAATATTTTTAAAGAAAAATATACACAATATTTTTAATGCTAGAAAAAAAAGTTAGATTTCTGCCATTTTACAAGGACTTCTAATTTAATTTTTTTTATATCAACAGTTATTTTTAAACTTGTTAAATGGCTAAAATTATTTCAGTATATACACTGGGAGAATACTTTCAAATAAAAATATTTATTTAACATTTTGCTACTAGTTTTTTATTTTATTTTTAATGACAACATTAATTAACTTTCAAATAGTGCTTTATTGCCTTATGATAGAGTGGCAGATAGTACTCAAACATGAATTTCAGCACAATAAGACTTTATTTATTTTAAATTCTGCTTTTATGGTTTATAGAAAAATGTATTACAGTAAATACATCCAAGAGAATACTTTTAGATAAAAATGTATGCAGTACAACATTTTTCACTAGAAATAATGATAAGTAAACTAAATTGTCAATCTTGGTTTATACAACAAAGATGCCTATATTCTAACGAATTTATATGATTTTGCATTTGTTGTATAAATCATAATTTAATGAGGGAAAATATTCATTCTATTAGTTATTTGCTCTAGAAGCCTTCATTGTAATAGACTTCACTGTATTTATAACATAATAGTGTCTATGATACAATCATAATAAATAAATTAATATACACATCCATTTAAAAATAAAAAAGCAAGGTCAGTTAACATCTATAAATTAATAAGCTAATTGCAATGAGTTGCCGGTTTTATTAATCCAATATCTTTATTTAACTCGTGATCAATACTGTATTTAATTTTTTAGAAAATATATCCAATTTATAAATAGAAACTAAAGAAGTCGTAAAATGAACAGTTGTGATTTTAAAAAAGATTTAAATAGATTGGGGGGGGGGGTCACAAGAAGATAAAACAATATTTGAAAATCTTAAACTCTTAATAGAAATGAAACATAACCAAATCAAGGTTTAAATTGTACTATTTTTCATATATGTAGTCTACAATTTGAATAGTGCTGTGGTAAAAAAATTATTATTTAGTATATTTATTTTTCAAAATATTTTTAGAAATAACAAAAATATCTTAAACACAAATTATTTTTAGAAATAAAATTTTTTAAATATATATCTACTTATAAAAATAAAATATACTTGTATAAACATATAGTTATAAAAATTTAATTTTTATATTTTAATATAAAAAAAAAATTTGAAACAAAGAAAAGTTACTTTTCTATTTTTAATGATGTAATGTAAAAAAAAATTTGTCCAAATGAATCTCACTTTAGAATTTTTTTTATTACTCTGATTACAACTGCATCTATCAACTATAGCATTCATTTGTTTATTGTACATTTGTTCATTGTAGCATATCTCATTGTATCACTAAATATTTTTATCATTTTGTAAATTTCTCACATTTCAAAAAAATATCGGGAATAATAAAATAAATTTTTAAAAGTCAAATAATATTAATTTTATTATTTATAATTTTCTATACATATAAATACATTTTGGTATGTTGTGTATATTTATTTTTGTCGAGAGGTCATTGCAGCAGCCTTGTAAGCAAGTAGTTGATTGCAGACGGTTGTGGGTTCACATCCCGTCTGATGCTATGACATATGAAAAAAAAACCCAATAAAATCTATATATGGTTAATTTTTATATGTGTAACATTTTTTACAGCAAATAATTAAAACAATATATATTTTTATTGAGTTATCTTATTTAGTGATTTTATTCTCCTAACAAGTTACTGAAAATGTCTGTAAAATGCTTTATAATACTTTATCATTTGTATCATTTTCTAGTTTGCAGTTTTTATCATAATTTTACATTGAATGTTTGAAATTTAGTATATAATATTATATATTTTAGTTTTAGCTATTGTGGCCAGATTAATGTTCATGCATTAAAGAAGTATATTTTATATTTATGTATAAAAGTAAATACTACAGTGACATTGTGATATATTACTGAGAAACATTGTTAACAATATTTTTATGGGAATTTATCTTATCCTCCCATTAATTTGATCTTCGTGTAATTTTTCTGGAATCAGTTAAATGTGAAAAATCATATTATTTAAGTTCACTACCTTCAAATGAAAGTTTTTTTTTAAATTTAAAGATTGAGTTCACTAAATTCTTATTTATCCTGTAAGTAGATATATATGTTAAGCGTTGTTAGCCGAGAGGTCAGTGCAGCTGCCTTGCAAGCAAGCAGTTGGTTGCAGACGGTTGTTGCGGATTCACCTCCCAGCCGATGCTATGACATACGAAAAAAAAAGTATATATATATATATTTCTTTTTGTTTAAGTTTTAAAAGCAGATTAACTTGAAATGATTGAAAATAAATGCTGATTTTGATTTTGACAGATAATTGAAGCATAAATTTTATCCAAAGCATGTATTTAATTTTTTTTTTGTAAATTTAAAGAATTCATCTTTTTTATATATAAAAAAAATATTAGATAAGGTTATTTATTAAAAAATAACAACCATATAATTAATATTAACCCCTATTTCTCAAACAATATATAATTACTGTGACATTAAAATTATATATATTGTAGCAGAATGTAGTCAGCTACAAATATAAAATACAATAATAAATAACATTTTAATATATTCTAAATGCTCAATAAATAAAGGTTAAGTTTTATTTCAGTATTTGTGTTTATGATTACCCTAGCATTTTTTCTCAAACAAATATATATATAAAAGGATTTTCTTAACAAACTACAATTAATAATTGGAAAGAAAGTAAAACATTCAAAACAAACTGAAGTTGATAAAATTATTAATTATGCAATAAAATTATCTAATTATTAAGAATTTCATTTAAATAAATGTGATTTGTCTTGAAGTAAATTTGGATTACAAAAATAGGTAATATATTTATATATTTTTTTCTGTTTTCCTTTCTTATTTATTATAAATCATCATCATCTCTTTCCTGTGTTTTTGAAAAACAACACTGAGATAAGATTGAGATAATGTTTGTATGGAAGGGAATAATTTATTTTTCAAAAAACATTCTATAATCCATAAAAAGACTGACAATAATTTTAATAATCAGAATACATTTTTCTGGCAGAGAGAATGGACTGAAGAACTTTACCATGAAAGCCATCATTGAACAGCCTACTTTGTGAATATATGAGCAAAAAATAGATATATTGTGAATATTTTTGTTACTATTTAAATGTGCTATGACCTCATATATTTATAATTTAACTTTTACCTGAATGACTTGCTAAAAGCTCCAGCTGTCCATCTCTCGGCTGAAGTAGCTGCTCTGCGGAAATGTTAATATTCACTTTTTAAATGAAAGAATGCTCTAGAAAAAAAAATCATTATTGCTTCATCCTGGTTTAATTTTTGCAAGAAAGAAAAGGAGAAAATCTAATGTTGCCTGCTAATTGTGCAACTAAAACAATGACCAATGTATGGATTATTCATTTGACCAACCAGTGGAAAAGTATCACAAATTATTTTCAAGAAATAAAGCAAATTGCACTATTTATTCTGCAATTGTTTAAATTCTACAACTGTTTAAATTATTGTATTGATTAAATTATTCGTCTGTAATCAAGTCATGAAGCATAAAGGAGAGCTAAACTCAAATGATTTTGATGACAAAAACAGAAAAGAAAAATCTCAAGGATTATTATAATCAGAATGCTTAAAATATTTTTTTTTGCAACTAGTGTTTGCTGGCAAAAGATGAATGGACTTTTAATATTATTATTATATTTTTCTAGTTTGGTTAACTATTAATATTTATCAATTATACTAATCTGTCTACTGTAAAATATTTATCTGTTTGCTTAGAGTAAGGTATACATTTACATTTTTTATACTGTATATTATCTATTTTCTAATTGAGATATTGGATATATGTATTTATTATATGAAATACTATTCATGTATATAGTTCAAGTTTTGATCAGGCATCTGGAGTAATAAAATAATTTTTTTTTGATTAAAAAGGTAATTTAATTTATCATTACCTAGTAAGAGAATACTGATTCAGGGGTTATATCACCCATGTTGGGATTATGTACATTGTTGAGAGGATGTGATGATCTATTACACATGACCATTTTGTGGATTAAAACTATTGTTATATATTTTTGCTTTGTTCACTTTTCATTTGCTTGATGCTAACAGGATGTTTATGGGTATAAATTCAAACCTGGATTGTTAGCAGCACCATTATAGATAATATTACTAGCCCAAACTAATAAATATTTTAGTCATCTCAGGTATTATTAGCTATATCCATATAATGAGCAGGAAATATTATTGTTGTGGAATCAACGTTATCAGAAAGACTTAAACTGGTAATGCCCTTCAGTATGCTTATCGTAAATGTTACAATTGACTGCTTAAGTGTGGCCTGATCTAGTCCATCTCATGGCATCCTACTACAAATCATAAGTGTAAAATGATATGAATTATAATATTTGAAGTGTATTTAAAACTCTCATTATTGTACTTTACATATATAGTATTTCTATGCATAATCATATAAATTTTTAATAGGATTTCATTCTATTGTTTTGCTATGACAACGTTGATGTGTTCTTCCGACGACGCAAATATCGGATAATTACAGTGGTGAGCCTTCAGGCGAAATACGTCATTGCAAGGTAAATACTTGATTACCTTTGCTTTTAATGAAATTTAAGAATTCTAGATTTTAAAACAATTCCTTTATTCATTTCTTGATTGTATCATTGTTTTAAAATTTATTGATTAATTTTAAAAATAATCATACATGCTAGACTACAAATAAAAAATCAAACTATGATTTAGTTGTTATCTTATCTTCTAGTGTGAACATTGATTATTAAACCACTAAACATCACATGATCACCATTTCTTATGCTTTCTCATAACTGTTATTAAAAACAGCCAAAACTCTCCATACAGTAGTGCTAAACATCACATGATCACCATTTCTTATGCTTTCTCATAACTGTTATTAAAAACAGCCAAAACTCTCCATACAGTAGTGCTACTCAGTGCAAGCCAGAGTAATCAATGGATGCCAGAAGGCTTGTGCATAAAATCCTTATCTACTGTCTTCTCATCCAATATCCCTAAACTAGTTTCTAGCTTGTGGCTTTTGTCAGTGAGGAGCCTTTTTTTAAAACATTGATTATTCTAAATAAAACTGCCTTTTTTCTTTTTAAAGAAATTTAATTCAATAAAAATGACTTGTGATTTGGAAATTAATTAAAAGAAAAATATCAACTACAACAATCATAAAATATCTTTTATTAATTCCAAAATTTAAAAGTTATTTGTCTTAAGTTGTTAAAAAAAAAAAAAAACCTTCACAATACAAACATTATTTCTACAATAGTAATGGATTCATGTATATATCAATTCTCATGAATTAAGTAATATCTAGTTTAATAAATTTTTTTACCTTTCAAAATAAATTTTTCACCATGACGACTGCAAATTAATCGAAATATTAATAATAAAATAATATTGGGAAAAAGTATGAGAAAATGTTGAAATATAGAACCAGTAAAAAAAGATGTGAAGTGTAGAAAATTTATATATATATTAAAACTAGAATTATCAATCATATAATTATTTGTGATTTATATAAAAAAAAAAATAGTCATAGAAGGTAATTTATTCATTGAAATACCTTTTTAATATGTATTTTAGTATATTATTTGCATCATCTCTTAACATTTCTCTTTTAATTTTTTCCTACAAAGTTATTAGTTTAAATATTTTTTAAATAATATTTTATCAGTTTTCCATATCATTATTAGCAGTTTTATTTAACTAGAACTTTATAATAATTTGACCATTTCTAGCCGATTGCTGTTTATAAATGCTATTTCTATCTATTGCTCACTATTGATATAAATTTTTAGATCATTCTCATCAAATGAGAAGTGATGCTGTATTTTACCATATTTATACATAATGTGTTTTTTTTGATCTGTCAATTCAACATTTGTCACTGCCCACAATCAAATATTTTATATTAATAGTCTGAGAGAAAAAAATGTTTAAAAATATTCAGTACTTTTTTAGCATTATTTGTTAAGTGTTTAAACTATGTCATTTTTTTAAAAAAATACTATAGTAAAAAATATTCCCTAAAGTTGTATTATTTGTTGTGATATTAAATTTTTATGTTATCTTGATAGTTATCTATAAAATCATAAAAATGTTAATTATATACACATTAGTGATTTCTTACATATCAAACAATTTATTTAATGATGTACAACAGGAATTTTTAATCTTTTTTGTTCCAAAATCTCTTTGCAATTCAGGCGAAAACCTTGAATCCTTTCTCAGAATGTAGAGACAGTTTTATGGTACTCAATATTGATGTCTATAACTTTTTCTAACTGTATGATTTATTCTTGTGAAATGGAACTTTATAGAAAAATCAAAGGCATGGCTTGGGAGTCTTATTAATTACCTATTCTGTGTTGTCAGATATTTGGCCAATTATGTCCCACAATGGACTGTGATCATGTGATCTAGCACCAGGTCTAATAACTATCATAATTTCAAAATATAAATGAGCATAAGCAATTTTTTGAGATATATAACAGCTTAATATAATAGTAAATGACTACTACTTTAATTTGTTGCATATCTTTCTAAAAAGGAAATGCTAGATTTCAATTAGAGGTCAAAGAAAATAAAGATAGTAAATTAGTTTTTTCAAGCCCATGGATTTCTTGTTAAGAATTCCTGACATAAAACAAAAAGCAAAGAAATCTATAGAAGAGTGTCCCAAAATTATAAAATAATATATTATTTAAAGGAAAGTTATTTCAGCAATAAAAAGAAAAGATGTCATTATCACTAAAAAGAATGATGAAATCTTGATCTATACGAAATAATTCTATCAAAGATTTCCATAGTAATAAAAGAAGTAAAATAATCTCTACAATTATGACAACATATTTGAAATATTGAGGGTTTAAACAAAGAAGTAAATCTTGCAATTAAATCTATTATGAAAAAGTTCTGGGAATCAATGGAATCATTAGAGATATCTTAAAAGAAGCAGATAAAGAAATAGAAAAATTCTTGACCATGTTATATATTAAAAGTCTAAATGTTAAAGATGTGGCAAATGATTGGAAGAATTCATCAATAATACTGATATTTAAGAAGTTGAAAATGAAGATGTGAAAAATCACAAACCTATCAACTCTATGCATGGTCTTTAAAAAAATCACAACAAATCCATAGAGACATTAGCTATGTTGATCCAAACAAAAGAACAAATTGGTTCAAAAAAATTTATAGCACAATATCATATCTGAATATTAAGAAGTTGTGGAAATGACCAATAAAGTATAAGTTACCTTTTCACATTGAATGCTAATTGATTTTATAATTATCTTTGATATGATTAGGCTACATATTGATTTTAAGAAGATTAAAGCTGATAAGAGAAATTCCAATGTTCCAAATCTTTTCAGCAGTTATACAGGGTGTAAAAGCTAATAAAGTTAAGTGGAAGTTAAACCACTAAACATCACATGATCACTATTTCTTATGCTAGCACATAACGGTTATTAAACAGGCAAAACTCCATACAGTAGTGCCACCCTGTGCCAACCAGAGTAATCAATGGAAGTGGAAGTTATTTAGACCATCTTGATTTTGCATATGATGTGATTCTTTTTGTAAATAATGTTTAAGAGTTCTAGGAAGTTTTACAAAAGTTATTATTACATGAAAGCAAAAAAAAAAAGGGTCTAAAAATAAATTGTTTAACAGCTTTTCAAAAAAGGAGAAAATAAAGATCAATAATAATGAATTAGAAATTAATAACTATAAATACCTAGTTCAGATTACTGATACTGAAAACATAATGGATGAAATTCATTATAGAATTAAATTAGGATAAAATGCTTTTAACAGAAATAATGTAATATTTAAAGAACATATATACATATGCATGAAAAGAAAAATTTTAAAGTGTTTTACCAGTATTTAGGATTGGATACCTAATAAAAAAGCAATATGGAGACTGCAAAACATACAATAGAATATGGAGGAATGTATTTTGTGATTAACAAGAAGATATTGAAAAATAAATTCATGAGTCAGAAGATAAATATAACTAATATTGTCGGAACAATCAAGAGCCTGCTTAAATGGAGCTAGGCTGAATTTGTAATCAGAATAGATGAATAATTAATATACAATTAAAATGTTGAATCTCAAGAGACTGTAAAAAACAAAATGAAATCATGTATGAGATGGATGGATAAAGAAGGTTGCTGGAGTTGTAGGAAGAAAAGTTATGAATTCAAGAAACTAAGTTAAAATCAGATATTCATTCTACTTTGGACTGATAATAGTTGAAAATGATATTAAACAAGGATTTTAAAAAGGTCGTTATATTTTTAAAATTAAAAAGATAATTTTACAATATCTTTCCTTTTTTAATTTAATTTTTAGTAGTAAGATTTCACTTTATTTTAATATTTTTATATAAAAGGTAAATTAAATAAACCTACAGCACACATTGGAGTGTTACAAAAATATATTTAAATAATTTTACTATAATTCATTTAATTAGGGTTATTTGTGAAGAGATGGCATATACATGAAGAAATAAGTAAAAAAGGGTTACGATCAAGCAATATTATATTAGATTACAGATTAAAAGTTTTGATAATACAGAAGCAGCAGTAGTAATAAATTTCAATAGCAAATAAGATAAATAAAGGGGCAAGGAGGGAATAAACATAAAGTTACTACTGTATATTAAAAGTCTGAATTATTATAGTTAGAAAGAGTGAAGGATTAGTATTGAGATTTGTTATTATTTAATTTCATATTAGTAATTGAAAAAAAATATACATAAGTACTTTGCAAAAAGAAAGTATAATTTTGAACCAGTTGAAATACATTTTTTCCAATTTTTAATCGTGGGTTTGGCTATTAATCTAAATTGTTGTCTTATCAGTCTAGATGAGCGAGTTGAAACAGTATATTTTGTTGAAATTATAAGTAAATAATTTAATTTATTGTTTTTTCTCCTCTCTCTTGAAATAGAATAATGAAACTAGTACTGGTATATTCTAAAACGTTATACTTAAAAACATTTATATTGATATAATATTAAGGAGTTGAAGAATTTTAAATACAATTTATTAGTAAATTTTATAAAATGTTTAATTTGATTATTGTGTAAAACTGAGACTATCAAAATAGACTTAAGTTCAGATAAATTATTTTAAAAATCGCTGAATATATTAAAATGTGATGAGTTACAGAGAAACAAGGTTACATGAGCAAATTAATAGATAAATATATGTAGGGTTAGAGACTCATTAACTCATTCCATTTTGTGTTTTTTCTAAAGAATTAATGTTGAGTGTATTGTTAGTAATTTAACCAAGTATCAGCTAAGCATAGATAGAAAAAAAAATTGCCATCAGTTTACTAATAAAATAGGACTGAACTAATATTGGAAACCTCAAATCAAAGTTATTATTTATAATAGCTGTTATAAATATTGTAATTATATATTTGATCTTGAAGTCGACCTTCCAAAATATGATTTCTAATGGGGAGACATGAAACCCAATTAACTGAAAAAGTGAAACTCTATTATACAAACTTCGTTCCTGTTTTGTAATGACTACTGACTACTGTGAGCACAATTCTTTACCAGAAGTGAAAACTGCTGATTTAAGATAATATAGTACATTAAACTTGCATTAAAATATTAATATATTGTATAGATTTGCCACAAGGGAAACTAAACTAAAAAGGATTTGCCTTATGAGGGCATTTTCTACCATTAATTAAAAAAGCATCTAAAGATTTATAATGCATGAAATATTGAAAGTTATACCAGTAATAATAATAAATATCCAATTTTAAATGAGTGTGGTCATTCTAACCCCCAAGAAAGGGGGGGGGGTACTCTAGTAATGAGTTTTGTATTGATTATACAAACTAATCTATGAATGACAAATATATTCACATATTACTAGATATTATAGTATGTTGTCTTTTAATTTCTTCAGCAGAAAACTTTTCTTTCTGAATATTTCAATACCATGTCTAATTGGAGTGCTTCCATGTATCCTATTCTCTGTTATATATTCCCAATGGAAACAATTGACAACACACTTCTTTAGAATATCTTTGAGATAATCCTTATAACATGGATAGGGTTTATCTATTCTATAAAAACCATGCTCAAGTTTACCATAATATATTCTTATAGAAAATCTTGCATTGTTTATTTGTTTTACATATTCAATTCAATGAAGATAATTTTATAATAGTGGACTCTATAGTATCATAACCAAAACATTGAAGAGTGTTTGGATTTTTAAAATTTTGTGGGCAGTCTTAAATGAAACTTCTTTAGTTGAAGAACATGGTTTTATTTTTTAAAACTTTATGGGCATTCTTAAATGAAACTTCTTTATTGCCTTTATATTATGCTGATAGGATCTTCAAGTCTCATTTCCAAGCAATAAATTAGATAAAATAATAGCTATGTACAACTAACGTAGTTGTAGTAGTTATTTTCCTGTGATGAAATACCTACTTTTTCAACTTGTTAAAAATGGTAGCAACTCACTGTGTTGCTCTGTAGCATCTAAATCCACTTTTCTGCTTATAAATCTACTGAGATATTAAAATTGCTTTACATTTTCAAGTTGACTAAACTAAAAGTTGCTAAGGATTTTCTTATGAAATTGACCGATAAAGAATTTGAGTTTTTAATATTAATTAATAAACCAAAATCTGTATATGTTGCACTTAAAATATTAACATTCCGTAAATTATCTTTTGAATTGGCAAAAATAGCACAGTCATCAACATATTGTAAATCCATAATCCAAGAAGATTAAATTCTTGTTTTCACTTCTAATTTATTCAAATTTAAAATTCCATAATCAAATCTGTATTGTGTCTTGATTACTGTTTAATTAAGTCATTTCCAGACAGTTATAAAGATAACTGTACCAGTTCTTTTCATTTTAAATGCTTGATTTTCTATCTATAGTAATAACACTTCCTCTCATTCTATCATGTAGAAATTTTATTTTGTATGAACACATTTTGATGGTCATCCAACTAATTTCAAAGAGTGCCTAAATCCAATTAATTGAATGAAATGGCTTGATCAAATCAATAAAAGCAATATATGCAAATCACTCTTTTGTTCTTGGCACTTTTATTGCATTTGACTGGCAACAAAAAATCATATCTATATGCCTTTTTAATTCTTAATATTGAGTCTCTAGTAATCTTGGCTGTAATGAATAATAACAATATTTTATAATAATTACCGCAATCTTGTTTATTTATTTTTTAAAAATTGGAACAATAAATAAAAACATCTTTAAGATTGGATGGCACAATTTTATAGGTTCATATATTCCTAAAAAAATTCCAATATTTTTGAAAATAACACATCATCACTAGATTACAAAGAGTTGTTTTGACTTTACTAAGGTGGATATTTTTATTTAACTCTAAATGACTAGATAAAGTTGATATATTATTAGAAGTCATTATTTTGATTCTTGTATCATTATTTAAAAGATAAACAAAATACTCCTCCCACCTACACAAGATTTCATTATCATCATATAAGAGAGTGCCATTTTTGGTTAGTAAGATTGTAATAAGGTCTATCTGTTGCTTTCAATATATCAAAAAAAAAAAAGAAGATCTGAAATGACTACTATCAGTGAAGGTCTATATCTTCTGTGAAGTTTTAATTCATCAATTATTTTTAAATATTTTTGTCAATTATTAAACTTCTGCCTTCAGATTTCTGTGTTTATTATGAAGTTCCACATTTAATTTCTTTTTCTTCCAAAGAGAACATGCCATATGTTTTGTTTTAATCAAATCATTATCAGAAAATCATTTTTTTTTTTTTTAGTGAATTAAAGAATAGATTTACTTATACCCATAGCACATTCCTTAAGAGAATTTCATGCTTCAGTAATATGACAATCTTGAAGATCAAATTAGCAATTTTAGTGTTTAGTAGTTATTGAAGTTTAGTCACATTAGATTCTTTTAAAGAATAAACATCAATTTTTTAAAGAGTATTTATTGAAGTAATATCTACTTTTTAATGCAATTATCATTTTAATTTTGGAGTATATTAATCTATGATCTGTCCAATAATCTGCAGTTGTAAGTGCTTGAGTAATGTGAACTTCTCGTTTTCTCACTCTTGACTATAATGTAATCTATTGAATGACATTATTTTGACTGTGGATGCATCTATATTTCTTTGTAGCAGGTTTCCTGCCTAAACAAAATGTTTGTGATAGTCAATCCATATACTGTACAAAAATTCAATAATAACCCATTTAAATTTACAACACCAATACTATTATTTATAATAACTTTTGACCAAAGACTACTATTTGTAGACTAAAATGTCCAAGAAGAAAAATATCAATCTTTTGATGGTATTGCTACAATAATGCTACCCAACAAGGAATAAAAGCTTTCCATTTTTTAATTCTTTAAATCTAGGATTATTGGAGTATAAGTACTAATAAAATGAGTACTAAAATCATTGTGCAAGGTAAATTTTAATACTATTAGTTTTTTTGTTGATACATCTAGAATTCTAATAATAGAAGATACTAAAGTAGATATTACAGAAAATTCAACACCGTGCATTCTCCTTTCAATGACTGATCTATCTTTTCTAAAAAACTTGTATTCCTTCTTCTGGGACAAGATTATCATTAAGAAAAATTATATCAAGTTTCAATTTTGACAGTTCTTTAGGCACCAATATAGTCCTTCCTTCTGATTTTGAGCTTGCATCAATGAAAATTTTCACATTCCATATGCCTATATTAAAAAAAAATTATAATACTTATCTTTAATTGAAATGGAAGTAAGTATCTCCCCTTGTATTATGTAACATCAATAACAACAAAAGTTCATTGCTTTTGATGTTAATTCCAATTACAGATATTGAAAAAAGTTACGATTATTTATTAGTACTTATCTTTAGTACTATCATTACTTCCCACTTTACTTTATTACAGATATTATTATTATTACTATTATTATTTTAATCCCGTAATGAGTAATTCACTTTGTACAACCATCTAATCCAGAGTATGAGTCTGACCATTTTTGATCACATTTTCCAAGCCCTTCCACTTCCATAGTAAGTAGGAGATCCCTAAATAGAAGTGCTTAAAAATACAATCTTTTCCAGCAGAAACTTCTGCTTCATTTATCATCCAGTTCTAGACTGACTCATAAGTGATTGTACTGTCTTTAGTAAAGATCACAACTAAAAATATCCAGCCTATTAAGTCTCTATGATTTCTTTATTCTTGAGGGGCGTAACTAAAAAAAAAAGGAGTCAGAAATGCTGTGAATGTTATAGAATGGAAATGTGCTTGCACAAACACAGTATAGAATGGTGGCCAATGGTATGGGATGTTCATGATGACCTGGCCTTATAATATCTTGTTGCTGAAGAAGGAAAAGACAGGGTTTAAAGTCAGTTGGTTTAAATCAGGCACGAATCACTATAATGTCTATCATATCTGTATATGATACATATTAGCATTTTATTTACAAACTTTTAAATTTAAAAGTGAATGTAAAATGATAATGCAGATCTAAAAATTAAGAAATTTGAACATGTTTATTTATTAAGTATACTGAAATTGTTAGGTTTTATTTTTGAGCTTTTCATTTTTTTTAAAAAAAAAATCTAGTTAAATATTTATTTTAATTTTAAACATCAATAAATATTGTATAACAATGACTTGTCCAATTCATAGGTAATATTTATTAATTTGATTTTATGCTGACTTTATTTTTAATATTAAAAGTATTTTCTTGAAATACCATTCCTTGTTAAAGTAAAATATAAGTTAAAATAAGTTATTGAAATAATATAAAATCTTTATTTTTTAAAAAAATATTTTATATTATGCTTGTTTTTTTTTCTTTTAAATCAGGATGCGAGAATTTTTAATTGCTTATGGAGTATCTCAGAAACTTTTGAAATTACAAGATGGAAATCCTTTAAAAATAGCTGTTGCCAATTTATTTAAACTTGGAGAAAAGTCCTTTCTTTTACAGGAATTCAATAGAGATTGGAATGACTGGATTGATGTTGATAATGAACTAACTGTATTAAGCAGAACTAAACTTCGAATTCAGTTGATTCCATCCTGCTCGTGTATTGCTACTAGCTCTACTTGTGCTTCCTGCCAGAATATTACATCTAAAATTTGTCATTGTAGGACTTCACATTTTGTCAGTAATGAAAGTTTTGATAAATGCAATCAAATAATTAGCCACAATTTAATCGCAAAAAGCAACAATTTAAATGATACTTCAAGTCATAGTCCCTATCAAAATACATTAAATAAAAATATTTCAACTGCATTAATTTTATCTTCTTCCACTAACAATGTTGCTACCCAGGAGGAGTATAATTTATCAAATATTGAATGCCATGTTATTAATAACACTCATCAACAGGAATCTTCTCAATCGCTCAGTAATGAAAACAATGTGCAACTTATACCACTAGGAACTATAAGCCATCATAAAAACACAAAGTCAAGTTTACAACATGATCGTCCATTCAATTCAGTATTTTTTCAAGAACATAATAATAGTAGTTCTAAATTAAATATTTCTAAAAATTCACCTCCAAGTAAAAGTGATGGTTTATTATACTGTAATATAACTGCTGATAGTGAAGTATCATGGTCTTCTTATGAATCTGATATTCAAGATTCTTCTGCAGAAGAAACAGGAAATTTTGATCCTCCTAATCAAACTGAACCTGTTGCTAAGGTTTTGCTTTGGAATAATGAAGTTTTATTACCAGAAGAGCGTTTTACAACATATTTGAAAATGCAATTAGATGCTGGACAACCTTTATCAAAAAAGGCCAAGCATGATCTTTTAGATGCTTTAGCGGAATATCTTTGTCAATTCACTGCTTACCCAACACGATCTATGAGAGAACAAGTTGCCCAAGCTCTAGTAACAAAATATCCTCATTTAAAAGAAGATATAGGAAATGGAATTATGGGTTGGGCTACTAAATTATGCAACAAATTAAAAAAAATGCGTTTTGAAATGAATAGAAACAAAATAGATATTTTATTAGCTAAACGATATTGGTATGATCGAAATCCTACTGAAAGGAAAAAACTGAAAAAATCTCATTCCAATCAAATGAATTGGGCACCTGATTTCCCTTTTGGAGAAGATGAAAATTCTTTAAAAGTTTTACAAAATTGGCTGTTGGATGAATATAAAAAGCATCCAGTAGATAGAGATGTTGATAAAATTAATGAAACAATGAACAAAACTTTTATACTTCGAAGGCGAATGGTAAATGTAATATCAGAATTATCAGAAATCAAAAAAGTACATCCATTTTTGTTTGAGGAGCATCAACTTTTTAATGAATTTCAAAGATTAATGCAATTTGACTTACAAAAAAAGTTCATTGAAAAAATTTATGTATTTGCTCCAAAAATACTTGCTATTGTTGGACGAAAGAAAAAAAAACACCCACAACAAATTTGTTTTCTTCAAATTCTTACAGATATTTTACAACGTGAACATTGGAGCGCTGAAAATGTTAAACATTTAAAAGCAATTGTTAGTCTCAAAATGTTACCTTACTGCTTTCAAGAAAATCCAAATTGCTTCTATCGAGAAGTTGAGGTAAGAATTTTAAAATAAAATTTAAAATTGCTTTATAGAATAATTATGATTGTTTGTAGTGATTAAAATTTTCTTTCCAAGCTTTTAAATATTATTTTGTATATTAAAACAAATTGTGTATATTTACTGACTTTAAATTAATTACTTGTTTCAGTTTGATAGTCATAACAAGGCAGACACTTTGAAAAGATATAAAACAGAAATGTGAATGGTTATTCAAAATCCATCTCTCCCACTACTATTCTTTTAAAAGAAACTCATTTTTATTAATTAATTCTTTTTAGCATTATATGTTAAGATTAAGTGTTCAGACTTTCATAGATATATATCTTCTTTAACAATTGGTAAAGATTTCATCAAAGATTTATTTTTTTATTATAGACAATACATTGACATCTAATTGATGTAGTTTGGAACTTATTAAATGCTTTTTTTCCCCCCTGTTTGTGTTTGTTTCTTTGTATGTTCATATTTTTGAAGTTTTAATAATAAAAAAAATCCGTTCTCATTCATAACTCGAACTCACATTCTTACACTTCCTAAGAAAACTTCTTAACAACTGGGCTAATGGAAATATTACATTTGTAGAATAAAATTTTGTTAATATTGATTTAACTTATATTTAATTAATTAAATTAATTAATATCTGAAAGGAGCATTACATTTGTAGAATAAAATTTTCTTAATATTAATTTAACTCACAGTTAATTAAATTTTTAGTAGACAATCACATGATATTGAAATTTAGAATTTGTTTGTTAGAGGGCATATTTTTTATTTTCACGTCTTATTATTAAATTATAATTTTTGTCAGATTTTTTTGTAATTTTAATCTTTTTTTAAAAAAATAATTGTAAATATAAGTAAAAAGTAAAAAAATAATATATATATATTTTAAATAATGCTTTTATGGAAATAGCCGATTAAAAAGTAAAAAAAATAATAAAATAATCAGCTTCTTGGTTAATTTGCCATGGAAAATATAAGAGATCTTAAGAATCTACACTGGTTATAAAACAATTGGAAATTGCAGGAATATTGTCAATTCATAAAAGCATTTGAGGCCCAAATAAATCATAAAAATCAAAAAAGTCTCAAATGCTTTTATGAAACTACAATATTTCTGCAATTTCCAATAGTTTTATAACAGTCTAGATTCTTAAGATCTCTAGTATTTTCCAAAAATGGCAAATTAACTGAAAAGTGGATTACTTTGTTATTTTTCTACTTTTTAGTCGGCTATTTACATAAGGCATTATTTTAAAAAAAACTTTTTTTACATATTATTTTTTAAAGACGTGCACTTTAGATATGAATCTTAGATTATAGTCGGTTTAACATACTAAATACTATGTCTAGAATTTCTTCTCATTCATTTATAATTATAACTCTTCTTAGTTTAAAGTTAGATAGTAAATGAGGACAATAAATAGCAAAATACTGATTAATCTGAAAAGTAAATTATGGAAAAAAATTGTAGTCACTAAAATATATTTCATAAAGAGTGGTCTTAAGTCCTATGACACTTTGATTAATTAGTAAAAGAGTTTTATTTATAAGAATATGAATTTGTCAAAATTTAATGCATAAAAATTATAAATATTAATATAAAAACAATGATCTACCAAAAAACGGCGTAAAAATTGTAAAGCTATTAAATCTAAACAAATCTTTTAAGAAATAAAAAAAATTTAGATTATTATTTTAGATGCAGTTTAGAGCTCAGAAGTTAATTTAACCATTTCAAAATATAGAGTATCTGTTCCAAGAATAATTCATTTTTTTTTTCTCCATATGTCAAACGCGTTGATCGGGAAGCGAACTCGGGTCAACTGCTTGGAAGGCAGCTATGCTAACCACTAGGCCATCAACGTTGTCTGATCTAATTTTATAAATTACAAAACTATCTTTTAAGATGTTCAAGTATGAAATAAATAAACATTTAATAAAATTTTACATGATCTCATCACATTCAGATTGATATTACAATTAACCCAATATCCATTGACTTAGTCTTGCTTACATTATTAATGACAACAAATGAAAGATGCTTAATATAATTAGAAAGATAAAGGAGTTACATAATACTTACTTTGATATAAACCATCTTTCTATCAGAAGGTAAAAGATTTATGAAACTAGATTACAAATGAGATTATTAAAATATTGAATTTCTGAATTGGCTTATATAGCTAAACAATCCTATTAACTTGAATTAAAATTTTGGCATTTTCAAATCATTAGTTTGATTAGTAAAATATGAGTAAAATGACCAATGGATAAATTTTGGTGATGAATAACAATTGATTATTTGTCAGTGCTAAGTCCTGACTGACAACAGTCAGCATTTATGAAAGTCCATTTATTATTGCAATTTATGTTCAGTAAATCACTGTTTTTAAATATTATATGGGATTCTCATATGCTACTCAATAAACGAATTACTGAGAAATTCACTATCATAAAATTCTTCATTAAAAGTGAATCTGGAAATAAGGAGAATTATTACTTAGGTTGATATTTGTTATTCTTTCATCAAAAAATCGAAGATGTTTGAAGTTATAATGAGATTTTTGAAATGATCTGGTTTCAAATATAGGTAAACAAGCATATTGACATGGGTATATACCTAAAGTTAAATTTAACTCTAAAAAAAAAAAAAAAATGGTGTTAGAATGCTATGTCTTTCCAGTCAATTGATTGCCCCAACCAAGACATAATTAAAAAATATATATATAAACATCAAATTGTGATTTAAAATAGTTTTTTTATATTATAAATAAATAAATACAAGAATATTATAAATAATTATTATGTATTGATAAACATTTACTCTCTTTTATTGCATGATTTATTTATCTTCTGTAATAAAAAAAACGCATAATTTTAACTGAAACTATATAATACTAATTTCACCATGATATAAACTTTATACATAGCTTTATTGTAATAATTTCTTACATTACATGATTCAGATGGTAGCTGAGATGATAATTAATAAAAATTCATTTGTATCAGAAAATGATTTGTGCCTTGGCATTATGAAGATAGTTGTATATTTTATATATAGTGGATATCATATAATACTAAATCATCCATGCACTTTACTACTGTTACACAATGCTTTATTTACTTACTCTCTTTTACAGTTTCGATTGCCCCAGCAATCTTCTTCAGAAGGCATTTGAAGTTAGGAGATATAAAAGTTCTGAAGAAGATTGCTGGGGCAATCGAAACTGTAAACTGTAAAAGAGGGTGGTAAATAAAGCGTTGTCTAACAGTAGTAAAGTGCATGGATGATTTAGTATTATATGATATACATCTGGCAATGCAATAAGAAAGATTAGTTATTATATAGTAGACAAAGGCAAAATTAAAAATGAAAATTGAGTTTCATTTGATATGATATTGCACATGAAATTCAAAATGTGTACAATATTTTTACCAATTTGACAATTAGTTATATGTAATTGATATTGACAATTATTCTGTAATGATCTCATAAAAATAATCAGGGTTTTTGTGGTCTGTTATTCAAAAATACATTAAAATTCAATTGCAAAACTATGATTTTGTTTTGGAGCGGTTACAGGCTTGTTAATAGAATCAAGAATTGTGTTTGTGAGGCATTCTGCCTAAAAAGAGTATATTTCTTTTTTATTCAGCCACTCTAATAGTGTAATGATATCCTCCATGGTTTGGTGCAGTAATAGAACAATAAACTCTACAGCTGAAGGTCCAGAGTTGTGTGCTGGAATTTTTTATGAACTAATGGTTATTTGAAGGTATTTTCACAAAGACTATTTTTCTGGTTATTCCCATGTCTAATTAGTTTGTTTATAGTCAGGGATTATAATGAGAGAAGTTATTTTTATTGTTAATTAGATATTACATTTATATTGGATTTTGAATTACTTTACCACCATGCACTGAAAATAGTCATTTATATGAGTTGACCTTTTTATTTTGAAGATTTCTCAATGTAAAGAACATTATCATT
This sequence comes from Epiperipatus broadwayi, assembly GCA_028023455.1. Classification (NCBI taxonomy): domain Eukaryota; kingdom Metazoa; phylum Onychophora; class Udeonychophora; order Euonychophora; family Peripatidae; genus Epiperipatus; species Epiperipatus broadwayi. The sequence continues at coordinate 1,425,294 of JAQFVV010006279.1, read as the reverse complement.
AACCATTGCACTAAAAAACTACTCTCCCATTTAAAGCAGTCTGAAGTATTCCACCCTATAGTTCATTATTGTTGTTTTACATTTATTCCAATTTCTTTAATTCCTCTACTATTAGGGTCACTAAATATAAGACAATACATAAGCTATATTTCACTGCTCCTTGATTTTGGTGGTTTGTTCTAAAGAAAAGAGTGTTAATCCATAAAGTTCATTCCCTTGGCCTTTGAACCACCATGCAAAAAGTTTTAACTATTTAAAGAAAGTGGTTTAATATTGTCTAGAACTAGCAATTTAAGAAACAGCCTATTTAATACAATTTGCAGCTTTTTTTGAACACTTAGAAATGTAATTAGAACCTTTTTTTTTTCAATCTATTTTCTCATAATCCGGGTATTCATTATATTTTGGTAATCAGTGATATTCTGAATCATTCACGATTATGGGGACAAAAAAAAAAAAACTGGCTTTTATATTTTCAAGCTATCTCGTAATTTGTGTTTGTTCGGTTTTGGAGAATTTTAATCGATTCTTCTAGAGGCTTTCCTAGATACTGAATATGCATGTATATATATAAATTAGTTAAAATTGAAAACTGAGAAAATAACAAGTATATTCAAAACATAATGACTTCCTTTAACAGTTTTTTGCTATATAAATGCTGCTTTTAAGTTGATTCAGATGTTTATTGCTGAAAAGTATGTGTGTTTATTGCTTTTCAACAATAAGAACTGAATATCTAAGCTTCAGAATTACATCAAGCTTTTTTTTTTCATAGTGTCAGGTTGTTTTTAATATTAATACATATCTGTCAATTTTCCGAACTTTATTAGATATTTGTGAGTTTTCCTATAAACTAAGATGGCAGCTCGTATTTTTGATAAATGTAAGGTGTGTTAGTTGTTAATTAAACAAAATTAATAAATTGATTGTTAAATTTAAAAAAAGGAATAAATTCCAATAAACTTCATTAAAAAGCTTTATTTCAATTTTTTTTACATGGTATATTCTTAACATTGTCATAATTTGTTTTCAGTTCAGTGTATTTCTTTTTGTCGGCAGTTTTTTTGGTAAATTGTCATAATGATAAAAAATTTGGGATCTTCCTATCACAGAATGTGATGCAGTGGACCTTTTCTAAAGATACAGGATTCTACCCTTTAGAAAAGTGTGTATTAATGATCACAATATGATTACATGATGCCAACATAAATAAAGTGTAAATATTGTATTTATATATATTTTTAATTTTTCTGTCAATAAGTTAATCCAAAAGAAAATAAACTGTATCACAATGATTTCTTTTCTTTAAAATAACAATAATAAAAAATAAAGTATAAATATTAAATACGAAGTTTCCCAGCAGGCATTTTTTTGTAAATATTTTTTGGAGGCCTTTGGAACTGTAGATTTATCAAAAATATGGGCTGACATTTTGGTTTACTGGAAAACTCATGAATATGCTTTATTAATCTATATACATGTATTGAATAAGACTATTTTTGTATTAAATAATATTACACATACACTACACATATATTATGACATAAATTTAAAGAAAATTTTTAAATATTTTTTTTTATGCTATATTTTTGTGACATAATAAATGCTGTTAACTATAAAACTTATTTTGTTTAGCATTTATAATGTTGTACATAATATATGTATACCAAACTGCACAAACCCTCTAAATGCATTGCATTCAGAATTGAATCATTTCATTGTAATGATACAAAAAGAGGGATTACTTTCTTTCACTTATAACATGATTATTTTCCAAAGTTTAATAATTCAACTTAATAGTATATATATAAAAAAGTTAAAATATATATATATATTGTGCCCTTTTCTATAGGTCAGTAATAGTTCATAACAGTCAATTACTAAACATTTTAAATTTTAGAATATGTTCTTTTAATACATTAATATACGATTATATTTTTAAAGTACAATTTAAAGCTAAAGAAAATACGTGGTATATAAAATTATAGCGAATTATTTAAAAAGTAGTTAAGTAAAGTTTAAAATATTGTTTCATATGGTTGTAAAAGCTGGCCATATTAAATAACTCAGCTATAAAAATTAAAAGTATATTTAATAAATTCGATTTTAATAGTTTAAAACTGATAATTTAATAAATGTTATATTTTAAATTTATAGTCATATTTAATAAGCAAAAATTAATATCGTACATTTTAAAAATAAACTTTATGATGGTGAGAATTGTATTTAATTCTATATTTTCTAAATTGTTCTTCCAAATTTTATAATTATATTATTAAATATAATAAGTGTAGCAATTTTATAAATCTAGGCAGAGAAATAGATTGAAAATCGTCTGTCAAAGTTATTGACCATGTGACTTGTATATTACTTACGTTCACACACACGCTTGTTTGAATTAATAACAAAGTTTAAAATATTTTAAAAGTTATATTATAGAATTGGATAGAATTATTGCCTATCATAAAAGCAAATAATAATAAATATTAAGTTAACTATTGTATAACATGTTTAAATGATGTAATAAAGATGAATACAGTTAATAAAAAAAAAAAAATTAAATATTTTGTTTAAATAAAAATAGATAAAGGGAATAGGTTATTAAAATTATTTTAAAAGTTATTTTAAATGTTTAAATGGTTTTAATAAAATAATAATTGAAGTAAAAGTGGAATTTTAAATAATATTTTTTAAATTTTATTACGTCATAATTTGTAATTTTGAAATTCAATTCTAATATAAACTAAAAATATGTAAATTTGTTCTCAAGCTAAATTAAGAATTAACCAATAGGAATAGGTATTCTTACAGACTATAAATATCGTCGTAACTAAGTTATCGGGGGAGATTAATAATGTATTGAAACCGGAGAAAGGTAAATTATAACTATCAAAAAGATAATATTTTAAAATTTTTATTTTAGTCAATTTTATTTAGTACTTTCTTATCGTTTTATTTGCAAAAAACTAATTGATAATTTTTAAAAGTATTTTTGCAAAAGAGGGTGTTAAAATATAATAATTTAGAAACTTCGTGGAAATGATTTTCTAATTTTTTAAAAGTTACTTGCCAGGAGTACTTTATCTGAAGTTTAACCTAAACTACGCAATAGAGATGGATATACTACGGAATAAAATGGATATAAATTGTAATACTGTAAAAATGTTTGGAAAATTTATTGATACAGCTTTATTAATGCATAACCGGAGAACTGTTTTGGTACATAAAAAAAAAGACAGCTCGGACATTATACGGAGTCTAAAAAAAAAAAAAATGTATTGAAACGTATTATTTATAAGCTGATCCAAGATTTATTTTTAAAATAGTAATAAGACAATTATATTTCATGAATTATTTTATAGAATATTATATTCAAAGGAGTAAAATGTTATATACTTTCTGAAGGTAACATTTAAAAAAAAAAAAATATTTTCAAGAATTAAAGAAAGAACCCAGGAAAATATGTTACAGAAGCGTTTTTTGATATTAAAATATCCGTTCTTTGAATTATTTAAAAATGTATTTAGAAAAGATTTGTTTAAAAGTACTTGAAGTTTTTTTATTTTAAAAGAGATTTATAAAAAATACCAAACGAAAGTTTAAATGTATCAAGAAGGAAACGTATAAAAAAAGTGAACACATAGTTGAATAAAAGATGGATCCATGGAAATACAAATAGTACTTAAAAGTTTTTCAAATATTTTTAAAGTTAAATTAGATGGATTGATGCATCGGATACACAGAGAATATTGGTAGAGAAGATTAAGAAGCTTCACAGGATTAATTAATATTATGATTTAATAATTATCGTCCTAAATACTAAAACCAAGGATTATTTTCTATAAATTTTATTAAATGGATTAATAATTATTTTATTTTAAACTTTAACGCGCTTGAAGGAGAACATTTTAAAAACTCTAGAGAAAATAATAAACATTTTGGACTTATCAGGAACTGTCATCAAGAAAATATGTAATTATAGTTTTGATTCCTTTTATTTTGTTAACCTAGTTTAAATCTAAATTTTTATAAGATTAGGAAAAACATAAAAAACATTAATTTATTAATATTACAATTTTATAATATAACAATCTAATAATTTAGCTAAAAATATTTTAAGATAAAGTGTATGGGTGTGAATTTTTTTTATATCTGCAATGCTCAAGTGGATAAAGGAAGCCTACTGAACACGATGACTAGATAAAGGTTATTGGTAATAATAATAACTATTGATAATTTATAATTTATATTTTTTTGTTTTCTTTAGATCATCCATAAATTGGAAGAATGAAGTGTAAAAGTTTTTTACTTATATGTACCGCATTTCATACAACATTTTAAAAAAACATTATGAGATAGGATTGATTTGAAAATATGCATACGACAATTTTTTTTTATTTTTTTGTTATTAGTGATATAATCCAACATAACAAATAATTATGTGATTCTTTTAAAATTTTCATGTTATTGGATATTCAAATATTGTCTAAGTAGATTGTATATGATTAGACATATAGAATAATGAAGTAAGCAGACTTTTCTTGTGGAACAGCTAGATTGTTTAACTATTAATGAATTTTATTTATTGTTTTGTAAATGCAGATAGTTATTTATCGATGTAAGATGTGGAAAATCTTGAGAAATAATGTTGAGATAGTGGCTTGGAAGTACTTAGTGAACAGGAAACCAAGATGATGTTTTAAGAAATAGGATGTTATAAGGAATGGAAATAATATTTAGTCTATGTAGTTATCAGCATAGTTAACATAGCCCTATGACTGATACACATTTTATTTGGACAGTGTTTATATTTCTTTAAATATTTGATGTTCTAATAAAGCTGAAGAAATAGCTTTAACATCGTCCCTGTACTAGAGGATATTAGGCAGGTAAATGTCATACCTCTTCGCACTGTGCCATGATTTTGAGATATGTTAGGAGTAATACTCTAGCTTTCTTCCTTAATCCTATGCATCTGTTTTCGCTATCTTTATTTCATGTAACTGCATCGTTCAGTAAGATATATTTAAGAGAAATGATAAATAATTTAGAACTTAGGTTATGCTATCGTTTTGTATAAGATTGGTTTATTTGCTTAGAAGGAATAGGACGTTATAACTTAAAATTGAAGATTCAAAGTATCCTAAGGAAAGAAAAGAATCATAGAATATATTTTGAATTTTATTTCGGAAATGAAATATAAACTTTTTTAAAATAAAGTATCTAAACAAAGATATTTTCTTTAAAGTGATAATAATTTTAAATGCTTTAGTATTATTTTTTTTTTTTAAGAGAAAATAAGTATTGCATATTTTTAAAATACAATAGTACAAAGTAAATTATGTAAACAATATGCATAGTATATTTTTTTTTGTTTATTGATTAACAGAAATATATTGATGATTACACTTATATCATACTAAAGTAAGGCTTAAAGAAGAATATATTATGATTAGTAAACATTGTGTGATAAATACTAAAATCTAGTACTGAATTTTGGATAATATTTTGTGTAACATCTTTGACTTTGCAAGATGAAATTTTTTTTAATATTTTGAGTAATCCATACTCATTATAAAATTTTGTTTTCTATAGAATGTTTTCTAAGTATGAATTTTTAAAATAAGATAGTTTAATAATATTAAGGATAAAATGCTGTTGCTAATAAAGTAGATAAATATATTTGTAATAAGTTAACCATAATGAGAAACCAAATAGTAACATTTTTTTTTAATTTTGTCCTAAATCTAAATAAAGATATAATTGAAATATAAATTATTTTTTTATAACCTGGTAGATCAAACTGTAAAGTAAAAAAGTTAAGGATATCCACTGTAAATAGTGTAAATAAATTGTTTATTTATTTGTTGTTAGTAATAAACTTTGTTAAATTTTGTTATTTCAAAAATTTTGTGTCCGAGTTATTTATTTCTCCACATCGCTGCATGAAATCACGGTATATGCATAATAATTGAAACAAATATATAATTTTGCACAAAAAGATAGAGAATTATTTAAGAATTTAAATATTTTATTGGTATTCATTATAATTAAATAATCATAATCTTACATTATTTTATTGGTCATAAATCAGTTATCACAATATTATATTAAATTATATGCTATCAGTTGCCACACATCCTTTGTTTATCAGATTATCATATGCTAACACGTATTTATTATATCATTACACGAAGATATAAGATTATATTATATTATTTCATTATTTTACTATGGTAATAAAATTATAGTAAAAAGAAAAGATATACAGAATTAGTTAAACAATGAAGAATATTATTACTGTTATTTATTATTATTAGTTTCAGTGTAGTAGATTATGACATAAAATCCCTTCTCATATTTTACTACCGTATTTTTATTAACTTAGAATAAACTTTATGAACCTGAGATTATTTTATTGAGCTAGATTATTACAAATAGAAGATTAAGACTTAATTATTAGTTTAATCTTAGTGAGTAGAAGTTATTAAAGTCGTAAGAATACTATGAGTTTGTTATTTGAAATAGTAATAAAGGGGGGATAGTGTTCTTATGCCATTGAGGTAGTATCCTGGGGGATATTGGCTCAATGTAATCTATCTTGTCACCTGTATTTTCACTTCAAGTCTCATGAAAATATTAAATATTTATTTAATTTATTTTTATAAATTGAACCTTATTCGAATTTTAAATTTGAGCTAGTGGAATATTTAATTTTAATGCTGAATATTTTAGTTATTAATTATTAACTGAGATAGAACCCATTTTATTTTATATCATATATTATCTGGAAGTGAGGATGTACGAGATTACAGGTTAGATTATGGCCCCCAATGTTGTTGGCATGATGTGTAGTGGAGCTACACATAGACAAGGTTAGAATATATTAACTTTATAATATTGTTAATTAATACACTATACAGGCTTAAACCTGCATATATATAAGTAATGTATGCGGGATTCAAATTCAGACTTTCGCACGACCCTCAACTCTCCATGCCATCTCATATTGCCAACCCACCTGATCACACATATGTTGAAAAGATAAATAATCACCAATATACGTATTGCATGCTAAACTAGCAATCATCAGTTGGTCCAGATCACTATCTTCACACATAGCTCAGCTTTATATTAAGATAGCCAATCTTCATACTTTAATGGACAGGCTTCTAACTACTCCAACACAACTTTTCAGCCTTCCATTTTATTGAAAATCTGATGATGGAACATTCAAAGCCCACGTTAGTGCCAAGGTTGTCATTCTATCCATGTTGACATTAAGTCATCTGATAGAAATATGATGTTTTGGATAATATACATAGGGTTATTATATACATAGCATTTGGTTTCAGAGTTCCTGAACATACCTGAAATCTATGGCTAGTTTCAAATGCTATATCATAGATTTTAATACAAATATCTATTATGCAGATGTTTTGAAACTTGTGTATGGGCTTACAATAGAAATTATAAATTTTAAAATTATATAATATACACATTAAGCCATTAACAAAAAAATTAATAAAAAAAGAAAATACTACACATGGATATGTGCATACAGACGCTTAACACTAATAAATATACATGTTTAAAACTTTTTATAAATATGTTTATTATTTCTGATAAAAACTACCAAATTGTCAAGCGTTGTTAGCCGAGAGGTCATCGCATCCGCCTTGCAAGCAAGTAGTTGGTTGCAGACGGGTGTGGGTTCGCGTCCCGTCCGATGCTATGACATATGGAAAAAAACTACCAAATTAAAAAAAAAATTGAAGATATTAGTGAGATAATTTTTACATTATATTTTAACATATATAATAACACAGCAAATATACCATCACTTTTTTTTTTTAAATATATATGTTCTACAATAATATCAGCAACATAAAAATCCTTCTTTTTCTTTTCAAAAACTTTATTTTTTTATATCAATACTGAACATATATATATTTATATAATACAAAACTCCAATGTTTCAACTGTTTTTATGTCCATACAGTCATTGTCAAGGATCTGCAACAACAATGAAATACATATTTATAAATAAACTTCAATTACATAAATACCTTCATCTTACATTAACATAAACAGTAACAAACATATTAAACATACATAATTATATTTTACTTACATCTCTCTCCCACTGCTATTTTTTATTACACTTTCTTTTACATTATTTAATTATAAATCTGTTCTTAAAATCAGCCAAGAAACTTTTTATACAAATTTAAAAACCCACTCTAATTTCAAAAAACCTCCCCCTTTTTAAATCTTATCTAAAACCCATCTCAAAAAACTACATTCCTAAACTATATCTTTAAATGAATATAAAACAAATATAAACATCATTTTTTTATACAAAAAAACCTTTTTAACAATTTACCTAAACCTATTTAAACATTTATTTTAATTATACATTATTTTAGATTCCTTATCTACTCCATTAATTCTATTTAAAGTAGGATTATATTTTTTTATATAAAAATATTCTTTTACCATCCTTTCCCTGTAAAATGTTGGAAAGGGTTAAAAATTACAGGGAAAGGATGGTAAAAGAATATTTTTATATAAAAAAATATAATCCCTACTTTAAATAGAATTAATGGGGTAGATAAGGAATCTAAAATAATGTATAATTAAAATAAATGTTTAAATAGGTTTACGTAAATTGTTTTTGTTTTTTTTAAATGTCATAGCATCGGCCGGGACACGAACCCGCAACCTGGGCAACTGCCTGCAAGTGCCTGGCAGTCGCGCTGACCTCTCGACCACCAATGCAAGACTTAGGTAAATTGTTAAAAAGGTTTTTTTGTATAAAAAAAGATGTTTATATTTGTTTTATATTCATTTAAAGATATAGTTTAGGAATGTAGTTTTTTGAGATGGGTTTTAGATAAGATTTAAAAAGGGGGAGGTTTTTTGAAATTAGAATGGGTTTTTAAATTTGTATAAAAAGTTTCTTGGCTGATTTTAAGAACAGATTTATAATTAAATAATGTAAAAGAAAGTGTAATAAAAAATAGCAGTGGGAGAGAGATGCAAGTAAAATATAATTATGTATGTTTAATATGTTTGTTACTGTTTATGTTAATGTAAGATGAAGATATTTATGTAATTGAAGTTTATTTATAAATATGTATTTCATTGTTGCGGATCCTTGACAATGACTGTATGGACATAAAAACAATTGAAACGTTGGAGTTTTGTATTATATAAATATATATATGTTCAGTATTGATATAAAAAAATAAAGTTTTCGAAAAGAAAAAGGATTTTTATGTTGCTGATATTATATTTTAAAAAAATACTATAAATATTAAATCAGTTATAAAAATAAATTTACTAACCTTTGCTTTCATTTTTTTAAAAAATTATTAATGATTAAATGCAAAAAATAAAATATTTAAGAAATATTTGCAAACCATTTCTTTGCTATAAGATAGAATGTGACATTATTTATCACTGTATTACACTATTTGCAATGTGAAATCGAATATTAAAATTCTAATTTTTTATTATATATTTTTGAACTATAGATAAGGGAATAAATGGATTTTGAGACTAATTATAATCTCTGCACTGCAAACTTTTTTTCATTTTAAAAATATTGCAAGGTTTATAAAACATTTTGATATGATTATTTGAAGAAGATGCACTTTAATACATCATAGCAATAAATATTTATAGTTTTTTTCACATAAATCAGGTTGATAAAAAGTTGTAAAACAGATTCCTGCCTATATAATTTGTTTTGCCATAATATTGGCATGTTTTACTATTAAATTCATTTATGAATATTTAATTAATAAAAACTTATCAAAATAGTGTTCAGTAAAGTAACTTTTGGTCTAACCTGTGTAATAGTAATAACGTGGGTTTATGGCTATATGGATTTATGAGGGGGAAAGGCCTGATTCATTTAATAATGTGAGTTCTAGTTTTATTCTATAATTATTGTAAGATATCATTGTAATTGTTTCTTCTAAAGTATCTATTATTATGCATCTTTCATTTTTATTATTATTATTATTATATTTTTTGAAAGATTATAACTTATTTCACAATATATATATATATTTAAAACATTAAAAGATAATTTATTTTTGCATGTCATGTAATTATGTTTCTACTTTCTGTAATTTTTTTTCTAATTTGAAAGATTAATTTTTGAGCATTTAATTAACTTGATCATTATATTATGAGTATTTTTATATTTTAACACACATTCAATTAAATTATGGGACTTTTACTTCCATCTCAAACCAATACCTTTAAAGGTTAAAAATTTTAATAATTTTATTTAATTAATTATGCTTTATTTAATTTTACTGTAGAGTATTTAGAAAATTCTGATTTATTCCAACATAAAATTACATAATTTCTTCACTCAGCCAACCACTTTTTTCTTTTGAATAATTTATTAGTAAATAAATGTAATATGTTTAATAAATCTATATAAATTTCTTATTTTGAAATAAAGTCTTTATGTACATAAAAATAGTACTTTTTAAAAACTAAATTCAGCATAATAAATTATATGGTTTATCACATGATTACCATTTCTTATGCCTGCATATAATTGTTATTATTACAGGCAAAACTCTCCATACAGTAGTGCCACTCAGTGCCAGCCAGAGTAGTCTAGGGATATTGGATAAGTAGGCACTAGATGGGGATTTTATGCACAAGCCTTCTGGCATCCATTGATTACTCTGGCTGGCACTGAGTGGCACTACTGTATGGAGTTTTGCCTGTATATGATTTATGTTATTAGCACAAAAGATAATGAATATTTTAAATTATTATTAAGAAAATAGAAAGTTATAAATAATCAAATGGGTTGTTATTTAAGAAGGTACATAACATCTGAATACTACAAGTGACAGAATTGAATTGCTATTCAAATATGTTTAGTTTCAAATCTATTATGATATCACTGCATTAAAACATGTAGTAATAAGTATATTATTATTATTATAATACTGTGGCTTTCAATCTGCCAATAATGAAACAATTAAAACAGGCAAACAACTAATACAGGCAAAACTCTTCATACAATACTGCCACTCAGTGCAAGCCAGAATCAATGAAAGATATATTTTTTTATTCATATGACTTATAATAAATCAAACATATAGTGATATGTATACTTATGATTTGATTGATTAAAATAATGTGAAATAAATTTATGCTATCAAATTCATTTTTCAGAAATCAGATTAATTCTTTAAAAAATATTTTTTCATCAATTCTAATAATATATTGAGATGAATTAATGCATGATTATATTCACTCATGATTTCATTGACATCACACCATTACCGTCTGTTTAAACCTGAATTGGTCCAAATTCAATTCAGTTGTCTGTATCCTATCATTATTTGTTCAATTTGTAATTCATTTGTAGCAATTTCCCCCAAAAATCCTACTAATGTCAAAAGCCCTTTCGATCACTATACCGAAAATATGACTAACATTTTTCTAAAAATTTAGAATTGTGCAAATCACTTTAAAAAACTGATTTTTTTATGCCCATATCATATTTCACAATGAATAAACAAATTGATAATCATTGCTGCATCTTGAAAAATCCTTCATTTATTAGCTAAAGCAAAAAAATCTACTTAATGACGGAAAATTGATGAAAGAATAATTTCTTGCAATAACATAATTTTTATTTTTTAATTTCAAAAATAAAAATGAATTAATTTTTAATATTAAAGATGTACAACTTTTCAGGATAATATTTATGAGAAAAATTGAAATATTAAATGCCATTATGAATATTCAATAACAGATATTTATTATTGGATTGTGTTTTATTTAAAATTTGACGGGTCAAACAATTTAACTGACATTGTTCAGTTAACAACATTCATTTGTATGGTATTTCAAGATTTTTTAAATAAATAACATTTGAAAATAATTTTATTATTGGTGAGGACAAGATATTTTTGCAGCATTTGATGAATTTGTGAAATATTATTAACTTTCTCTTTTTAAAATAATTTTCATTGTTACTGATAGGGCTCGCAAAATGATAGATCGCAAATCAGGTTTCATTTCATTCTGCAATATTGATCGCATGCATTCATTTTTTTAAATGTATCACTGTATTATCCACCAACAAGTATTTATAGATAAAATTTGAATACAAAAAATATTTTGGATATTATATTTAAAATTGTCAATTCTATTTAAGGAAAAGCATTTCAAAAATGATTATTCAAATTACAAATTAAAAATGATGAGAACTTTTGTTGTACAATATTATTTTTTAGTTCAGCAGAAGTAAATTTGTAAAAATATTTGTTGTAATTAATGGGTATAAAAAATTTCACAAAAGATGAGATATTTTCTTGCAAGTGAATGATACAAAAATAGTTATTAAATTTGTCTTTTTTAATACATTTCTGTACATAACTAAGCAATTGCAAGAGAAAGATAAAAATTTAATTGCTATGTTAACTTCAATAAGAATTTTCCAGCAATACTTATTTATATTGAAGAAAAATATTAATGACTGAATTTAGATACTTAACTTGAAATAATCAATTTCAAAATAATTTATATTTGAAATCAATAAATGAAGAAAATATTTGGAAACACACAAAGGAAAAATGTCTGATATGTTGTCCAATTTGTTTTTTATCAATTTATTTGTCAGAATCCATTTTTTTAAATATAAAACATTATAAAAATCAAATATCAAATATTTGAATCAATGTTTGTGATTCGCTACTTCTTATCAGTTTGATTATGAAAGTATTGAGAGTCTCAGTAGTATCAAATCTCACATTAATAATTTTTGATCTATGATTGATAATTATCTTTTATTATTTTTGTTCTTATGTTATTAAAAAATATTTTGAATTGATTTATTTTTGTTATTGTTGCAATAAGCTTGGTAAAGCTTATATTTAATTTAATTAATATATATATATTATTATACAAATGTGAATGTTTGTTTGTGACTTTATAACTTAATAAATGTTGCATTATTCTTGAAGAATCTAACATGATTTCTTTTCCTATTTTATATAGAATTTACTAGCATATACATTTTTGTTTTAATTATTAAAAAAAAATTATTGTAATTTGCAATATTAAAACATATGGAAAATCTTATTCACAACTGTTTTTGAATGTAGTCATAAAAATCCCAAAAGAGGGCAGCACTGATTAACAGATTACAGAGCTGGGAAATTTTTTAAACAAAAAGTATTGTTTTTCATAAAGCAAAGTAAAATTTGATTTGTAAATGTAGTGTACATATTTAATTTCTCATTTGAATAATGACAATTTAGACAGTTATAATAATGAATTTGATAAACTTTTGGGATTTTAGTTTTAATATATATTTAACACATATTAAAGTAAAATTTAAAACAGCATAGTACAGCAAGAGAAATACTGCTGAATTTGATAAACTTTTAATATGAAATTAATAAACTTTTAGCAATGTCAGTTTAAATATATATAACATATGAAAAAGTGAATTTTAAAATACCATGAGAGAATTACTATTGAATTTGAAACACTTTTACCATTTCCCTTTAAGTATATTCTCACATGATAAAATAAGTTTTAAACATATTTAATTAACATTTAACAAAGTAAATTTTGTAATGGTGTGGTTATTTGCCAGATTTTAGAGATATTAACCTCCAATAATTAATTAAAATATTAATATATATATATATGATAATAAAAAGATAAACTAAATATAAGAAATTAAATAAATAAGTGCAATGTTTTTATTTTCTAAAAAATGTCAACTTACAATAAATAAAAAATAGTAACTTTTCTACTGTATTGAAAAAATGTTCTTTTTAAATCTACACTTTATTTATCTGATAGCTACCTATCCTTTATATATATACTGTAACAGGATCAAGAGTTCAGGCAAAGAGACCAAAGCAGACCAGTGTGAGGTGGTGAGATCTCAAGACTGACCATACTTCAATTCATTCACCCATGTTCTGCAAGATTCAATACCCTACAGATGACATGCTTGAGAGTACAGTCACATAACTTTTCTTCACGGCTGACATAGGTCAGGGAGAAACATGAAACTCTGGGTTAAAAGGCTCTTATTAATTAAATCTATCATATAACTAATTAATTGGGATATTATCATTAATGCATAGGTTTTGAAATACATATTTAGGGATAATTAGGATTGAATTGAATTGGATTAATAATGAGACAGAGAATAAAATATATTAACTTAATTATACATTTATTTATGATGATAAATCCAATTAAAATAAGAAAATATCTAATTCACTAGCGTATTAAAGTGCACACAGACATTTGAAGAAAGATAATGTACTCTCTTCTTACAGATTAATTATGGAGGTATTTGTATAAGTAATCATCAACACTTTACATGAGATGAGTTTTAACAGGCTCTCATCTTATGGATTTAATTACAGAAAATATGTATAAATAATCATGTTATGTCTATAGAGATAGTTATGCCAATTCCTATTGAAACTTGTGGCTGTTAAATATAAGCATTTATACTAAGCCTTGACTAACAATTTGTATGCATGTCACTATCACAAATACATTTATATCTAAATGATGAGTGTGTAAATTGGCTCAAATAATTTAGATTGAACATGGCTTTCGAGAGTATTTTCAGACTAGTGCTGAATGTGATATGATAAAGAGGTAGAGTTGGCTGCTCTAGATTTACCAAAGTACAATAGTGCAGGCAAATAACAATAATAAAAGTCGCTCTGTGAATGGATTAGTGAATCAAGGGTTCTTGCGATAAACGCCTGTACCCTGGGACCAATCGTCAAGCTGTGAAAGAGAGGAACATTTAGTTCAAAAGTGGCGGGGAACTTACATGCTAGCCTAGCATTAAACTCAGGATTCACTACTGCACTACCCTATGAAAGGAAGATGTACTGGCTTAACAGTGGCTCCATCTTAATATGTAAAATATGTAGCAGCAAAACATGAAAAAATTTAATTAAATAATGAATCTCATCCGCCAAGCAAAGGAGTATTATAAATTTAATTATATATATATACGCTACTGATGGGAATAACTATATAGTCTATACTTTCTTCTGTTCAATCTATTTACTATTTATTACTTAATTAATATCTTAAGGAGAGAAAGTATATTTACGTGGATTTAATAAATAAGTTAACTAGCAAATATACTTATAAATGTCCTCAAGGCTATTTTAACTTATGACAAAATAGATTTAAGATTGAGAATTTCTGATTTAAAACAAGCCTCATGTCAAATTTAAATCAATAACTAATTACTAATAATCATAACAGGCGTAGAGCTATTTGTTATTATTTATAAAATAGGATTTTGAAACAGCGCGCAGAAAGATAATGCTATAAATAATTAAGTGAAGATATTAAAATATTATCTTTTTTAAGATGTATTAAAATGAAGTGCTTGCTGTTTTGAAGCATTGACATGTAATACAATAAATATAGACATAACCACAGTGATATAACTTAAATTAGGAAAACAGTAAATTCATTTCTTAATGAAAGAAATTACAAAATAAGCAGGTTATTTATAGATCTTAAAATATTAATTCAAATAGAATTTAAGAAATTCTTTTAACATTAGGAAAAAATTTACATTTAGGTACACTTAATTATTTTAGTTACAATTAATAAATTGCAACTATAAGAATTACACAGAGCTCTGCGGTTTTGAAAGTAATTTTACCGGTCATTATTCAGCTGGAGTGTAGATGCTTGATCTTGTTTTCCTCTATATTTGATTTAGGAATTTTTATCTTTGAGTCTATTACTATCACTATATAGCTAAAATATATAAGATGGAAAAGGATTGATAAGGTAGTAGTAAATCATGGGTTATGTAAAAGTTGGGTTAGATTTTATAAAGATAATAGCATAGTAATAATGAACATGTTTAAAAAATTTACACATTGAAAGTTTAATAGGAATAGATTTTAATTAGATCATGTTTTGACATAGATTAGGTTTAAGAAGAATGTTAAGAATATATCCTGATGCTGATATACATTCATATTGGAATTTTGCAGTTATAGACTTGTGATTATCATTTAAAAGAATCTGAAGAATTAAAACAAAGAAAAAATTGAGCATTACTAAATGAAAAATGAATGTCTGGGAACAATTTTCAGATTTATTGGATAACAAAGTAAATGCCAATAGTAGTAGATTGACAAAGTAAATTTAAATAGATGAGAATTATTCAAGAAAAAAATAAAATGAAAAGATAGATGCGATTTAATGTAGATAAGTACTTATTTGATCAGTATTTTTATTAATTAATGGTAAGTATTTGTAAAATAAGTGATTAAAAATATATATGAATATTTTGATAAGTACAATTAATTGTCAGTATCACATCACATTTTATCAGTACAATTTTGATTTTTTGGCTAATAATTGAAATTTTTGTTCAGCTTAAATTATATAATTGCAATATTTTTTTAGTTGGGGTTTTTAATTGGTTAGCAAAATAAAACTGACTATCAAAAAAGAAAATTAAATATTAACATATATAAAAGAAACAATATAATATTAAAATGTTTAATTAGTCAACTAAAAAAACATGGACTGCTAATTTTGATCTTCCGTTTGAACAGTTCACCCACAAGCACTTGTTTAGCTGGTAGAAGAGATTTTTTGTATACTTGCATATAAATTTCTTAAAAAAAAGTCGGGAAGTAGTAACAGCTATGCATCCATTTCTGGTAAATTCATATTCCAAACTCTCCCATATATTTTAATGCATTTCTAACATAATATTTCTTATTCTGAAAATTAGATTCCCAATTTGACAAACAAAAATATATAATTGTCATAAATCATTGATGATACATTTACATTTAATTTTGCCCGCTGGTAATTCTTTGTCCATTGATGCAAAGTCTTGAACATTTGATCACTGTTTACATATTTTTAATCGTTTTTCTAAGGATTTATGGATTAACTCAAGAACTATTGGCAATGGTAGTTGTTCATGAAATATTTCTTCTTTTTTTGATGATTAAATTAAAAGATTTCAATGAGTTGTTTGTAAAAGAAGTATATCCCACAGCATTTGTGAATCATTGCACTTCATGTATTCAATAAATTTCATTTGCTTTTCTGAACTTCTTCAAATATTTCTTTAATTGGGGCTAATCACAATATATCAATGTTATCTATTCTTAATTTTTTTCCCTTAAGATCTTGTCCATTGATGATTCAATTTTTTTCATAATGTTGTATTGCACATTTGCTACCATATGATTAAATCTTATTATCACCAAATGCTTGAACACATGCATTTCAAATTGCATTTGAACCATTAGATATTAAATAATCTAAATTAATATATTCATTTATTTTATTTAGACTGTTAATAATTGATTACAAACGAAATTGAAAATCTGTCGTCTTTTCATTTGAATGTACTGCAGTTGCAGACGGATAGAAGTGACAATCAAAATCTATAGTCCAATAATTAAGACTGGTATATCTTCCCATATCTTTTTATAAGTGGTATCAATATGAATTTTGTTTAATTCTTCAACATATTTTATTTGATGTATTACCACAAAAGCTAATTTATCACAATTTGGCATATTATTATAATTTAAGCATTTCTATCCAAATTTATCAACACTTATTTCAGCGAGCTCATATTTTTATTTTCTTTATTGTACTAAATAATTAGAAAGTTGAGTTTTATTTTAGACTTTATAAAATTTTATTCTCCTCTTTCATTTTATTTGAAAGTTTTAATGTTTATTGCTGCAAGTTTCTGTGAGAATGCTCTAATCGTAGATATATTTTCATTTTTTTTCCATATGTCATAGCATCAGCCGGGAGGCGAATCCGCAACAATCGTCTGCAACCAACTGCTTGCTTGCAAGACAGCTGCGCTGACCTATCGGCTAATAACGCTTGACATTTTCATTTTTATTGTTAAAAAGTAAATATAATCCAGCATTGTATGGTTGTTTGTACAGTAATAATAAGCTCCCTCCATCTTCTGTATTATTTCAATAAAGTATTAACTATCCATTTAAAATAATGAGAAATTATTACATTTTTATATATTAATTAAAATATTGATAATTTTTGAATTAATTGGTGTGATACTGACTATATTATATACTGATATTTTATTATAAATATTGGCCACTTATTTAAAATACCGACAAATAATTATATTTACATATATTTTAATTAAAATACTGACAGTTTTTGTATTAATCAGTGTAGTTACTAATCATTTACATTATATACTTATATTTTATTATAAATACTAACAATTTATTTAAAATATTGATTTAAAATGTTTGAAAATAGTGACACAATAAATAGTATTTAATATATAGTAGAATAAAATAATTGGATTCAGAAAAGCAGAGTCACAAAAAAGAATCAATAAAAGAGAAATATTGAAAAGATAGAAAGAATATATAAGTGATCTATATGATGAAGTAACAAGCCTTCACTTGTGTTTACTGAAAATAAAAGTAGATAAAGATAAAATACATTTTACAATAATCAAGAAAGAATTGATAAAAGCTTTTAAATGAGGTAAAAAAATATTTAAATACAAGAAATTAATGAGACTTTAGATGAAATTATTAAATGCTTTGAGGGAATTAATTGATATTGGTGTTGTAATCCATAACTCAACCCATTGGCCATTATTCTTGATAATTATTATTTTAAAATAGGCAAAACATGATATGTATTGCCACACGCAGCAAGTTAGAGTAATTAATGGATGCCAGAAGGCTTGTGCATAAAATCCCCATCTAGTGCCTACTCATCCAATATCCCTAGACTAGTTTCTGGCTTATGGCCTTCGTCAATGAGGAGCCTTGGATCTGGGAGCACTGCATCTAGATTTTAGGATGTTATGCAACCCTCTAGCAGCCACCTTTTATCTCCACTTAACTACAAAATTGTGAGTCTTAAATTGAAAACACTTTAATATTTTCAATCCAAGCTCATTAGCTTATATAGTCATATAGGTCTCAACTCAGTTCAGCACCTATACATTTTGGTGTCTGGTTCTTTAATAACCATAGCCGCCACTATCCTATTAGGCAGGATTGGTTTTAAGCCAATAAACATCACATGATCACCATTTCTTATGCTTGCTTATAAATGTTATTAAAACAGGCAAAACACACTATATGTATTGCCACACACAGCAAGCTCTCAGATCCAAGGCTCCTCACTGATGAAGGCCACAAGCCAGAAACTAGTCTGGGGATATTGTATGAATAGGCACTAGATGGGGTTTTTATGCACGAGCATTCTGGCATTCATTGATTACTCTAGCTTGCTGTGTGTGGATATATGTATAGTGAGTTTTGCCTGTTTTAATAACAGTTATAAGCAAGTATAAGAAGTGATGATCATATGATGTTTATTGGCTTGATTATTATTTTAGTGAAGAAAGAATCAGATGTAACAAGTTTTGAAAATTTTAAAGCAATTAGCTTAATCTCACAATGCAATTAAGATATTGTTGAAGATCTTGGATAGGTGAATTTTCAATAAATTAGATATACTTATTACAGATATTTAGAAAATGTAGGACAAGAGATGCTGTCAGTGTTGAGGTTATTATTGAATGGAATATATAAAGAGGCAGGCGATTGATATTTGTTTCATTGCTCTTGAAAAGAGTTGCTGGAATAAATTGGGCTATTTTGTATAATATTTTGAAAATAGATATGGATTTGAAGAAACACATTTATTAGGAAACTTACATATCTCTCAGTTAATTTGTTAGGTTTAATGAAGTTCTCACTGAAGAAATAAATATAGGAAAAGTTAAAAGAAAGTTTATTGTTTAGCTTATGTTTTGTTTATTATATATTTAAATGAATTGTAATGAGTATTATTTGTTAACATAGAGATAGAATTGGGGGATAAAAATGTCTTTTGCATTAGAATTGCTGACGATATGGCAGTACTTGTAAGTAATGAAGATAAGCTTAATTAAATGTTAGGTAAAATTAACAGAACTTACAGAAAATTTGGAATGAAAATAAAATTAACAAAGATGTAATGAAAATATAAAGAATAAGCTTTACATAAGAAGTTGTAAAGCAGATTAAGGCTTTTAAATATTTGAATGTCTGATGATAAAAGTAATGGTAAGGAAATTCGACTAAGAGTTGCAATATCTAACCAGGCTTTTTGTAGGGTAGCAGATTAAATTAGGTTTTAAAAAGGAGGCTTGTTAAATATTTTATTTAAAGTGTTGATTATATAGCTGGAAAAAAAGAGGAGAAATGGCTGGGGACTTTTGAGATGTGAGTTTACAAAATGAAACAAATAACTTAGTATATAAGAATAGCAATATAGAAAAGAATAAATGAAAAGGATTATTCACTGAAGAAATTGTTTGTGAAAAGAGAAACCGGATTGGACTCATGTTCTAAAACAAGGGAATTATATAAACATATTAGAAGGGGACAGTGGCAGGTAAAAAGTTAATTAAAGTTTTTAAGAAGTAGGAAGAGTTATAGTATTTAAAGAATAGAACAAGATCTAATATGAAATCTGTCTTTCAACAAATAACTAATAATGAAGAT
Organism: Epiperipatus broadwayi; assembly: GCA_028023455.1. Lineage (NCBI taxonomy): Eukaryota > Metazoa > Onychophora > Udeonychophora > Euonychophora > Peripatidae > Epiperipatus > Epiperipatus broadwayi. The sequence continues at coordinate 1,404,697 of JAQFVV010006279.1, read as the reverse complement.
AGTGAGAATTAAATAATGCCATGCCATTATCACTATAAAAAAAGTTTTATCCTTTTAAGATTTATATCAGCATTTCTAAATATAGAATTAACACCTGCCATGGTAAAATATGCTTCTAATCCAGTCAAATCTAACTTATTTAAAATAAAATAATAAATAGTTTTCACTTTTAAAATTTGTACTAATTACTAGTGTCCTTGTGATTATTCCAAATTTGAAACTATAAATTCAGATTTGCTTACAAAATAGATAAAAGTTTTATATTACTAAATTATACAATGATTTTTATTTGATATGATTTAAATTTGAATAGTAAGATAAAATCTAAAAATAAAAAACAATGAAGTAAACATGTACATAACTGTTTCCAATATAACCTAAAAGAAAAAAAAGAAGATAAAGTTGCATAACCATTATCGAATTGGTTTGTGAAATGTTTATTTTGTTGATTAAAAATGATTCTAAAAATAACTTCTGATTATATATTATAGTAAAAGTTATGACTTATAAATGTGCTAATCTAAAAAACATTCCTTCAAAACTCCTACTTATTAGCTGTTCATAAATATTGACATAAATAAAAATCTTTTAAAAATTTAAATGAATATCTTATCTATATAGATAGAGAGAAGAAATGTAAACACATGAAAACACATACATATATATGTACTTTTAAAAAGTTTATGCTATGTTTATATGTGTATGTTCTATATCAGTGGTCTTCAACCACCGGTCCGCGGGCCGTAGAAGTTTTTTGCTGGTCCGCGATAGACTGGCAAGTTTTAATAACAAAATAATATTTTAAACTTTTAATTAATATAAGCAATTTTTATTTATTTTTTTCATCGCACTTTTACCTGATTACAAAAAAAGAAACAGAACAAAATCTAATCAGTCATACATAAATTAATTTGTTTTTCTAGTTATCACAGATGTTTATGGGGGGGGGGGTAGAATTAAATTTTTTATTACTTTTCTAAAAAAATTCAAAATTAAAAAAAAAAGTTTTTTATTATACAAACTCCATATATATATAACTTCATCTAAGGCTAAGCTGTTTACATCTTTAAGAAAATTTATCTATAGACTTCTGCTGGTCCATGAAACCTTATCCTTATTTTTACCGGTCCGTAGGTGTGAAAAGGTTGAAGACCACTGTTCTATATAGATAGAGAGAAGAAATGTAAACTCATGAAAACACATACATATATGTACTTTTAAAAAGTTTATGCTGTTTATATGTGTATGTTAAAATACATCCACATATAAAGCTTGAATAACAGTATAAACAATTGTGTGTTATATATATGCCTGTATATTGAAATACATATTTAAAGTTTAAAAATAAGTATAATAAATTTAAGTAAAAGTAAAATTAAAAGTGATTAAAGCAGTAGATAAAAGAATTATAGGGGATTTGAACTCAGACTTTCAAGTACCCGTCAACTATCCACACTATTTCATACTACTGATACACATGACCACACACACGTAGAAAAGATAAATAATCACCAATATTCGTATTTCGCGCTAAACTAGCACTCATCGGTTGGTCCAGATTATCATCTCCCACACACATATATATAATCAGAGTTCACTTTATATTAAGATAGCAAATCTTCAAACTTTAATGGTCAGGCTTCAATCTACTCCAACTTCCAACTCTTCAGCCATCCATACTACTGAAAATCATATGATGAAAAACCCAAATCCCATACTGATGCCAATATTGTTGCCATACCCATGTTGACTTCAAGTCACTCTGACCCCTCATGTATAGAACCTTATCCATTTAAATACATAGAAGAGGGATGGGTAGGATGCAGGCTTTTCATCATATTTTCAGTAGTGTGGATGACTGAAGAGTTAGATGTTGGAGTAGATTGAAGCATGTCCATTAAAGTATGAAGATTTGCTATCTTAATATAAACTGAACACTGATTATATATATGTGTGGGAAATGATAATGTGGACCAACTGATAAGTGCTAGTTTGGTACAAAATACAATTATTGGTGATTATACTACATGTGTGTGGTCATGTGTATCAGTGATATGAGATAGTGTGGATAGTTGACAGGTACTTGAAAGTCTGAGTTCAAATTCCCTATATTTACAATTAGGCTCCATGTATGTGAAGAGTGCCTGATTTTCAAATATTTACACATTAAGCCTGCATCCTGTTCATCCCTCTTCTATGTATTTAAATGGATAAGGTCCTATACATGAAGAGTCAGAGTGACTTGAGGTCAACATGGGCATGGCAATAATATTGGCATCTGCATGGGATTTGGGCTTTTCATCATCAGATTTTTAGTAGTATGGATGGCTGAAGAGTTGGGGGTTGGAATAGATTGAAATCTCTCCATTAAAGTATGAAGATTTTCTATCTTATTGTAAACTGAGCACTGATTGTATATGTGTGTGGGAGATGATAATGTGGACCAACTGATGAGTGCTGGTGTAGCATGAAATACGTATATTGGTGATTATTTATCTTTTCTACATGTGTGTGGTCATGTGTATCAGTGGTATGAGATAGTGTGGATAGTTGATGGGTACTTGAAAGTCTGAGTTCAAATTCCCTATATTTACAATTAGGCTCCATGTATGTGAAGAGTGCCTGATTTTCAAATATTTACACATTAAGCCTGCATCCTGTTCATCCCTCTTCTATGTATTTAAATGGATAAGGTCCTATACATGAAGAGTCAGAGTGACTTGAGGTCAACATGGGCATGGCAATAATATTGGCATCTGCATGGGATTTGGGCTTTTCATCATCAGATTTTTAGTAGTATGGATGGCTGAAGAGTTGGGGGTTGGAATAGATTGAAATCTCTCCATTAAAGTATGAAGATTTTCTATCTTATTGTAAACTGAGCACTGATTGTATATGTGTGTGGGAGATGATAATGTGGACCAACTGATGAGTGCTGGTGTAGCATGAAATACGTATATTGGTGATTATTTATCTTTTCTACATGTGTGTGGTCATGTGTATCAGTGGTATGAGATAGTGTGGATAGTTGATGGGTACTTGAAAGTCTGAGTTCAAGTCCCCTATATTTACAATTAGGCTCCAGGTATGTGAAGAGTGCCTGTATTTCAAATATTTAGATAAAAGAATTGCAATTTTTTAATTATAACCCGAGGAAATAAATTATTTAAAAAGATATAAAGAATAGAATTCCATCAAAAACTAATTAATAAATAACAATTAAAATGGAGATTTACTTATGCAAATACATCGAGATAATAAATAATATTAATGTCAGCAGGATTTAAGTGACTCAACCAATTAGAACAGGAGTTCTAATAATTAATAGTGAAGAATTTGTTTAGGAAAGAACCAAGGTGCTTGCAACAAACAACAATACAGGACATCATCATATATTGTCCTTGATAGCTAATATTGCAGAGAGACTTGCTTCTAATTGTGGCAAGTCTAGGAACTTAAACAGGTCACCCTGACCTTTATTATGATTTGGGAATGCTTTTAGGTATATAAGTATTTATGCTGTATATAATTTAACATATGTATATACTATTAATATTCTCATGTTTGTACTATTTATGTATTAAACTATAATCCCAAGTTGCTGCAGTATTATTATTTTTACCAGGTGAAATTTATATAAGCTTATGTCTATTTGATAGCGTATTAATGATCGCTTCCAGATATAGCAATTTATTATTGGATTCCTAAGTTGACTAAGATATTTCTCTTGTGAAATTTAAGTAGTATATAGACTCTTGATCTTAAAGTCTGCAGATGAGTTCCTGTTCTGGCACTTCTAATATTTATACTTCTTATGACTTTTATTTTATTTTGAATTTTGTAATCTAAACTACATTAAAATTTTTATCTCTAGGTTGTTTAAATCAAATAGAAAGAAAATTAAGAGTGTAAATAGAGAAATAACTATAAAATATAATCTGATCGTAAATTTAGACCCTTATTGAAGTGTTGACAATGTATAAATATTTATTTTTCAAACAAGGCTGATTGTAATTAAAATTCAGACATTTATTTTGCATAATTGTTGATTCTTGTGAACATTCTTAATAGCAATGAAAGTATATCTATTTACTTGCATTTATGTCATTATCAATCTGTATACATTTTTTAGATGTTTCATCTTGGAGAAACTCTTCTTTCCAACTCCATAGTGGATAGGAAAAACAACATTGACAAATATATAAAGGAAATGACTAGCCATAGGCTTTAAACCCAATATGATCAATCAGAGAATAAAAACATTTTATAAAAAACTCAGAAATAAACAGCCTAAAGACAATATGAAATACCTATCAATTCCTTTTATACCTAATGTAACCTCAAATATTGCAAAAAAATTGCCTAACAATTTCAAATTTAGCTTCAGAACACCTCCCAATACTAATTGAGTAATAAATAATTCCAAAGATACAATAGAAAAAGATCAAGCCCCTCATGTGGTCTATAAAATGGCATGCCCTCAATTAGGCTGCCAGGCATCTTACTACGGTGAGACTCAGGCTAACCTTAATACAAGAATTTACCAACACAGGTATGCATACAACAGGGTTAAAAATAAAAATGAAGGAACATCTGTATTCTGGGACCACCAAGCAGCTACAGGCCATGTGTTTGAACCTAGTTCTGCCCAAATAATTTGTACAGAGAAGAGTGATGCCAAAAGAACAGTTAAAGAAGCTTTTTACATAGCAAATGATCTCAGTACCATTAATAGAAGAGAGACATGCTTTGCTCTCTCTAAACAATGGATTAACTAATTAAATATTCAAACTCATTTGCATATGTGTACAATAAATCACAACAGTATTCATTCACAAAGCTATGAATATGAGATTCGAACATTAAATCTTGAAAGCACTAAGCAGACCTATTACACATTATTTTATATATAATTATAGCTTCACTAACGCATGCGAAAAAAGTCGCATATTTATAATTACAATTTTTACTAGTGAAGAGAAAAACAATTTATTAGTTATTAATACAAGTAAATTCCCATAATACTATTACAATATTGGGAAATAAAGAAGTTCATTGTTTACTTCAAAGGTGAACTTTATAATAATAATTTATATTAGTTATTCAGATTATCCACTTGATGAATAATATTAATATAGTGTAATTTTCATTACACCTTTCTCATGCAAACCAGGGGCTGGTTTCTATCCACTTTTAATACCTTGAGGAGGGGTGTAATCATAAACATATGGCCAAAGGCATTTGGAAAAGATGTATGATTCCCGAGATGCACATTTTTTATATCCGCTTTTAATATCGTGTGGAGGAGTGTAATAATAAACATATGACCAAAGATATGAAAATAATGTACGATTCCCAAGATGCACATTTTGTGCTGATCCAATATTCATCAATTGGCCCAGATCACAATCTCTTATACATACTTTATTGTTCAGTATATATAGATTGCCAATTACTACAATTTAATTGATATGTTCAACTTACAACTTTAACACAAGCCACTTAATGGAAGTATATTAATAATTTTAATAATCATTCATCCACTTAATAATATTACGGTAGTGTAATTTTCACTACACCACTCATGCAAGGTAGGAATTGGTTATCTATGTATACTGAATAATGTTAAAGATACACGAAAGAGATTGTGATCTGGGTTAATTGATGAATGCCGATTCAAAACAAAATGTGCATTTTGGGAATCGTACATCTTTTCCACATGTCTTTGGTTATATATTTATGATTACACTTTCCATAAGGTGTTAAAAGTGGATAGAAACCAATTCCTACTTTGTGTGAGAGTAATGTATTGAAAATTACAATAGAGTAGTATTATTCATTAAGTTGATAATCTCCAGTCTAATGAATGACTAACAAAAATATATTTCTAATAAGTGTTTTGGGTTCAAAGTTGAAAGGGAAGTAAGTTTGATATGTCAGTTAATCTGTAGTAATTGGCTATCTATATACACTGAACAATGATAAAGATATGTGTAAGATATTATGATCTGATCCAACTGATGAGTGCTGATTTAACACAAAATGTTTATCATGGGGATCATAATCTATTTCACATGTCTTTCTTTTATATGTTTATGATTACATTCCTTCACAAGATGTTAAAAGCCCTACTTTGCATGAGAGCAATGCAGTGAAAATTACACGACAATAATATTATGTACTTTATAGAAGTTTGTAATATTTTCATTCCTGCGCCTGACTTTATTAAATTAGCCAATAAAATTTTTGAAAAATTTCTGACACAAATTAGATTTCACACCACCTGAATAAATCTAAAACTAGGCTCCTACTATTGGAATGTCATCATTTATTATTGGAAATTAGATTAGGGAATTATGCAATGAACATTTTTATGTGCTTAAATATAAGTGATGAAAAAAGATTGAGTTTATACGTTTATATCTCAAACTTCTGTCCTTCTCATAAAGCAACATCTTCAGTTTTACTAGCATTGATTCATTTTCTTTTCTAATAATGCCATTTTCATTTGTCACAATATTTAATATTTTCTACTTTGACTTTTTACTTTAGTTTTAAACACTTCAAACTGTGGTCATGTGATGTTTATTGACTTCAAACTGTTCCTGCTGTAATATCAAAAAAATACAATAGAGATTTAAAAAATTTGAATAGCTGCTTGAAATTCCAGCATTTTATAAAGAAGTGATTCATTGGCTCATTTGAACTACTTTCTTGTCATAGCTCAGAAATCTGCAGAACTTTTTAAATCTGATAATTGTTTGAGTTTTGCTTTATAATGTATAATAGCCATCCAATTTTTATCTTTTGGGATTCCTAAAAGTCATAGTTTTTAGAGTAAGTTCTTTTATTACCATATTTTGTAGATCATTTTGTATCTGATGCTCTTTTAAGTACATATATTATATAGAGTTCCACATGCAGTCATTATTACATCTGATTGGCTGTCACATAAGCATTTTTAAGTCGCTTCTGTCGAAGGTTTTAGCCTTTCATGTTATTATTAGATCATCTGCTAGCGTTTAATAAATTTAATATATATAGAGTTGAATTAGAAAAGATTTTTTTTGTTTAACAGAAAAGAATGAAACTGCTACAAAACAGCTTTCTACTGCAAATACATAATCAAATTAAGAGAGTGTACAGCACAAGGAATGTAATATGGAATATGATTGATGTTGATAAATACATATGGATCTTGTAACATTCTGGTTACTTTTATGAAGTGTATAAAACTGTCCTTTTAGATTAGCTACATACATTTCTAATTTGTTTATAGAATTTCAAAACATTGTTGACTTCTCCAGTATGATTTGTGCTAGGAATGAAAGTAAGAAAATGTTATCAGAATTTCCAATACAGTGAATAGCTACAGTCAATTGATCAGTAAGATTATGTCTGATATTGAATGAATTTTTTTAAAAAAAATTTGCTTCCTTGACTTCCTCTGTATGGTTTTCAGTATCTTGTTTCCCATAATCTATATGACTTTTACATATTGATAAAACTAGATGTGAAGTATTTTCTTGTTTACCATATTTTTCTATATAGCAACTGAAAAAATATCATACGTGTTTCATAATCCCCCCCCCCCCCCAGTCTTTTGCTCTTATTTTTTTCTTCGTAAATTAGGTTTCCAATATTGAATCCAAGAAATCCAAGTTACAGAAGTCTGATGTCCAGAATTTCTTATGGTTTATAATACTTGCCATTGGGAAAGTAGGTTTTTGATCTATGAAAGGGAACTAAGAGAGTAATTTTCATTTCCTGTTAAGAGAGAATACACAAGCCATTTTTTTTTTTGATTGATCCTTATTTCTATGGTTGTTAAAATATTAATGAATAATATTTTTTTTATTTGATAGAATGTTGTTTTGCGGATTAAAAAATCATCATCATCATACTCCTGGCATTCATCTAAACAAAAATTATTATACTTCCTTTTATTCAATTTGTCAAATCAATGTTAACTTTATATTTGGATCCTAGATCATCTTTGGTCTTATAAGCAAGTCACTGTCAATTACTGCTGCATTGATATCAGGAACAATTTGAAGTTCTATTGTCTCTTTCATGTTGCCATTATTGTGTGCATTTGTTGTTTGATCTGTTTGCTTTGAATCTAAGATACAATGTTTGGAAATCTACTCAACACTTTTTTCATGTTTCCATGTTATTTCTTTAGCTTGCTCCCTTTAAACCTCTCACGTGAAAGGATGAAACAATCCATAAATATTGATTTAACAGAAGTATATTTATTCAACTTTCTGGCTGAGATTATTCAATGAAACCTACCAACTGATTGAATTATTGAATATAATAATAATACTTATTAAAAGAAGGTTAATATTTAATAATAAAGAAACAAATGCACATGAAATTTATCATTAAATATTGAATGTATAGAAAATTTTAAACTTTATTTAAACTTTATACAAACAAAGTTTAATAAATAATTAATGATAAATGTAGTTAGGTTTATCAAAAATGTACGAAGGCGAGATTGTGAGTGGAGCAAGTTTGGCGGTTGTAAATAAAGATGTGACAATTCGCCATAGATAAATATTCTTAACGTAATAAAGATATATATGAGAGCTGGTGACCTGGGCCAACTGATGAGTGCTGGTTCAGCATGAAATGCATCTTGAGGATCATTTATCTTTTATTGTATCTTTATTTATATGAAGAATAAAAAAGAAAGAGGAAGTATGGAGATTATTGAAATACAAACAACTTTATAAGTAATAATACATAAATAGACAACACAGGTTAATAATTACACTTTTGAGTAGTATTTTTCTTCACTTTTCTTCAGATGTTGCTCACATGACCAGTGACAATATTCTCATAAAAGTCAAAATTTTAAGGCAACACTTAACCAACTGAGCTATTCAAGTCAACTCCTATGCCAATATTGTCACTGGTCAGGTTAGCAATACCTGAAGAAGAGTGGATAATAAATAATATTACTCAAAACGTTGTGTAATTACTAATCTATGTTGTCTATATGTGTGTTATTACTAACAAGTTGTTTGTATTTGAAAAGCACATTAAATTTAATCCAATTATCAATAAAAAAACTAGTAAAAGGAAATTTACATATATATAAAAGATAGATGTAGTAATGGAATTTGTTTCCCCTTCTCCCTATTTTTTATTTTTTGAAAATGAAAATAATAATTTTTTAATTTTTTAAAAAAAAAACCAACAACTGCCTGATATATCATATGTTGAAGATTAAAATTTCTAGCAAAACAGTTGTCAACCAACATCTGAAAGCAGAAACCGGTTCTTCCAAGAAAAATCATGAAGAGAAAATTTAAGAATTTATATATAGATTAATTTTTAAATTAGACATGTAGCTGATAAATATTAAGTAATTAAGCTTGTAATATATCAATTATAATTAAAAATAATGGAAAAAGCAATTATGTATGTAAAAAAGCTTTGTTATAATCATTGACACTGTAAATCCTTAATAAACCATATAACATGTCTTAACAATATCCATTCTTAAATCTGTATTAAAAATTAATCACAATAATTCATCATCTGCTTCAAAGCAATAAATACCAATATCAGTTTTTAAAATAATAAAAAAATGTTATTAGAGTAGATATTTCATAGAGAAACAATAGAACTGCTATTTATATTATACAATCTATACCAATGGTGGCCAACTTTTGTGTTCATAAGATCTACTTTTTATTTTAAAAATGTGTTATGATGGACTTGTTGTCATAGGTGTAGTCTAAGTGGAGGGAGGTGTGAAATACTTACTATTTTTATATATCTACCTAGTAAAAAATAATTATTTAACGGATCAAAAAACTCATGTCCGGGGGGGGGGGGGATTAAAGCAAATTAGCTACATTAAATCAAGATTAAAAATATTATTTTCAATAATGATACAGCTTAGTGGACTTCACCTATCTAGAATTGAAAAAAAAATTAGAACAAAAACGAAAATAAAAAAAAACTTGAAAATCTTGACTTAATTTATTTCACTCGTTACCTGACAGCTCTTGCCAGATTGGCCTCGTGATCAACCAAAAATGGCTTTGCAATCGACAGATGGATCATGATCGACTTGTTGGACACCCCTGGTCTATACGATATTGAAAACTATTGCACTATTCTATCTTTATAGTTATGATTTTTTTTTTGCCATATCAGTATGCATAGTATATTTATTAATCTCTTTTAAACTGATAATTTAGGCACATATTCTCAGATTCTTCATTTACAAATCAAAACTTTTCAGTTTTAACTTAAATGCTTAGAGGTCCCTTGACTACACTATGTGCCTTAATTTTGAATTTGATCAAATGCTACTTATATAAAGAATTGGTTATTTGTATACTTTTTAATGAAATGATTAAATATTAGCATTTATAATACTTTTAAAATGTTTAATTTATTTTTAATAGTGTGCAAATCCATGCTTATGTATGTATATATATATTCTTCAAAATATAATAATTATTAAATTAATATATATATATGTGCTCTGCCCACAAATAATGAAGCTATTCAATGTACATAAAATTATCAAAATTTACCGCCAAGCGCTTTCGGGACAGCTTATAGTCCCATATTCATGGTGACCTGTATTTGATTAATAATAATATTAATGCAAATTTTATGCAAATTCATATTAATCAAATACAAGTCGCCATGAATATGGGACTATAAGCTGTCCTGAAAGCGCTTGGTGGTAAATTTTGATAATTTTACGTACATTGAATAGCTTCATTATCTGTGCGCAGAGCACATATATATATTAATTTATTTCAAACGCTAATGAAGTAAAGCCATAATTATTTCAATAATTATTAAAAAAATAATGAAATGGTTTATTGCTTGGGAATTCATAAGAAATTTTAGAACCCAAAATGAAAGAACTAGGCTATGATCTATGGACTTGAGCTACAAAGTCTGCAGTCTCGACTATGTCAAAACATAGAATTCTGTGCAGGGTATTACTAATATATTTTTGTATTAAATTCATTGGTATTTCAATACATATGGTTATGTCTTTCTTTTTATATATTTATTTATCTTGACATTGAAATATTCTTGTGGACTTTGTTTTGATTTTCCTCTAATCTAATGACAAATAAAATTATTGTGTAACTATTATTATTTTATAGAATAAAAATAAACAAAGATCCATGTATGTTTCTGTATAGTTGTGAGGAAATTATTCTATTGAATGAAATGTGGAAATAAAATAAAATATATTTATGAAGTTTGTTGAAAATACACAGCTTTTCAAATATTTTAATAAGATCATAATAGCATAATACAAATTTGCTTGGTTAATTTTAGACATTTATAACAGCTATCTGGATATAGAATCTTATTAAATCATTTTTAAAAAATTGATAAGAGCATTAGGAATATGGAATTCCATTAATAATTTTATAATCTTATAAGAGCAGAAGAAGTATATGTTTTACAAGAGCAATAGAAAATTAAAGATGATCTATATATAATGTACGTCATCATTCTCTGAAGCATGCATATAGATGTGTATTGATTTAAAGAAATATTTATTTTTTATGAAAGATAGATTTCTGAAAGATACGAAGAAAACCCTGATGGCATAGAAGCAATGCATTCAGCTTAGAAGATTCATAGCTTAACTTAAATCGACATACCAATACTGGTTACTAAATTGTCCCAAGTTAATATGAATTAGTCAAATGATTGTAATGGAATATGCCTTTACTACTGATAGGGATTCTCATACTCCTTCAGATACTATATTCATGATTACCTTTAGCTTTTTTTTTGTAGATTTATGAAATCAAATTAAAACTTCGTTTTTGGGAAGTAACTGATTTTGTAATAGTTGTAGGATATGTAAATTTTTCTGCAATCAAATTAGAATGAAGTCAGTACGTTTCAACAGATTATTGTATATATTTGCAAAGAATTGATGTTTTATTATTATTATTTTTTAAAAAAGCATGCAGAAAATCAATTTGATTTGAAACTTAAATTTTAATGAATTAACAATTATCAAATTGATCACTTTTAAAGAAAATTTAAGCCTGGATTTTCATAAAAGTAAGCATTTATAATAGAAACTATCCATTTATATATATGACACAAATGAAGAAATGGAGATGATTATGCTTAGCATTCTTTAGGATGATTGGAAGTGGAAGAATATGAATAAATAATATGGTAATCTAGTGGAGACACATTATAATAAAGATTTTATCATTGTGGTATGAATAGAAAAGTAATAACACTCTGAAGATTGAATTTATGACTACATTTTAATTAATAAAGGTAATAGAATTAGTAAAACAATACATAGAATGGTTAACTGCAGCTTTTTTGATTTTTTTAAATTTGGGCTCAGTGATTGTCATTTTTATTCAATAAAACAAGTATTATTTTTAGTATTGCATAAATATATCTAATTGTCATTTAATGTGTTTTTCTTAGAACAACAAAAAACATTGTCCATCTTTGACTTCATTCAAATGAATTTTTTTTTATAGAAATAAAAAAAAAGGGGGTCATTATGTTAAGTATGTTAAGTAATTATAAGAGATTATCTTTTTTACTCAAGTAACTAATGTTATTACTTTCATTTGTGATAATGCTCATTAAAAAAAAAAAATTAAAACATAACAGATTTGTTGTGTTTTTTTTTAATTTTTTTAGTATGAGATTCCATAAAGATTAAGGAAACTGTAGCTTAATTCAATAAAAAAACATTTACCACCACTAATTTAATCACTACTTATTTATATATATACATCTGATTGTAAAAGACCCAGAAAGAGACCACACGTGAGATGGATGGATGAAATAAGAAAGTGTGCAGGGATGATGTGGAGAAGAGAAGTTAAAGATCGGAGGTGATTGAACTTGGAGAGACCTTCATCCTGCAGTAGATTGATAATGGTTGATGATGATGATGATATAAACATCTGTAAATAATAAATTAAACTTTTCATCATTAGATTTTTATTTCAAATAGTTTTTAAATTTTATAATACAGTATTTGTTTAAAGTAGAGAGAAATAATAGTAATGATCAATAATATTTTCTTGAAGATTTGTAATGATGTTATATTAGATGTGATAATATGTTGGGGTATTTCCATCATCTATTATTAAATGTTGAAGGTATAGAACATTTTAAACTTTTCAAATAGAAGCAACTTGTTAGTAATAGCACATAAATAGACTATTTGTATGTTATTACTAACAAGTTGTTTGTATTTGAAAAGTTTAAATAAAGTTTAAAATTTTCTATACATTTAATATTTAATGATAGATGATGGAAATAGTCCAACATAGTATCATATGAAAAGTATTTAAAAAAACATATAATAAAAAAACATATGATAAGTATTTTTATTATATTACTCAGTTAATGGAGCAATATATATATAAATTCATAGCTTATCACCTCTTAATTTCTGTTGAAATATCTGGAAACAAAAACTAGAACTTTTATCTTTTTAGCTTCTAGATTTATGATATAATGATGATTGTAAACAAACCTTGCCATTCTAATGACAATCTGAAAAATATAATTTATGTTTTGAATGCAGTTTATTTTAAGACTATATATTAGTGATTAATGTAAAAAACAAACAAACGCTCAAGCCCTTATCAACTAGTGATGGGGAAAAAATCTTCAGCAGTCTTTAATTTGGATGATTGTCAACTTGACACTGTGAGCCAATTTAAATATTCTGATACTTTTTAAGTAGAAAGATAAATTAGATATTGATGGGTAGCACAGATTCCAATGTACTGCCCGCTACTTTTAATAATTTAAAAAAGGTATTTTATCATAATAAAATAACTGCTGCAATTAAATTAGCACTATATCTAATTTATTGCATAGAAATGAAACTTTGATTCATACCAACATAATGTAAAGATATTACAGAAATTTCATTTAAGGATACTTCATAATATTCTAAAAATACAATTGCAAGATCATAAGACCAAGTATTTCTTCAACTTGCTGGATGTATAGAGGTCACTGTTGTAAAATTACATCTTCATTCGATTGACACATGAAACAGATGAACAAATTGACTTTCTAAAAACTTTTATAATGAATATGAACATGATTTTTATGAGAGAAGCAGATCCCATTTATGTTATAAAGATAATCTCCAAGGCATTCTAAATAAATGAAATATTGACTGCTTTCATTGGGAAGATATGACTGAAAATAGGCTAGAATGGAGAGTTGTGATTAGACAAGATATTGAAATCTTTCAGAAAAAAAAAGTTTACTTCAAAAGAAATTAAAAGATAGAAAGTTCTGTACGTAGATGTACTTGTGGTTAACATAATAATAGGTTTGTGTAGTCATTACCGAACTTATGTCTAGTGTATCATTATTATTATTATTATTATTGGAATTGTAATGATCATACTCATTTGTGAATGACTGCGGTTCTTGATAGTGACTTAATATTTAGGAATAGTTTTGGTTCTTATTCTTAATATATTTATACATTTTTTCATAGTTGAATAATTATTAATTTAATTTCTATAACAAAAAAATACAAACATTTTTCTAAGTTAATGTTTGTAGAATTTCTTAAATATTAAAAACCCTTCCTTTATTTCACTGCTTGCTTATTCAGAAAACTATGTAGTTTTAATACATTAATTAAAACAGGCAAACTCTCTATACATATTGCCATTCAGTGCAAGCTAGAATAATCAATGGATGCCAGAAGGCTTATGCATAAAATCCCCATTGAGTCTGGGGATATTGGATGAGTAGGCACTAGCCTTCTGGCATCCACTGATTACTCTGGCTTGCACTGAGTGACATTACTGTATGGAGAGTTTTGCCTGTTTTAATAACAGTTATAAGCAAGCATAAGAAATGGTGATCATGTGATGTTTATTAGTTTTAACACAATTTATGAATTTGATTTATACACTATTTTCATCATTATGTTGTTTTTTTAATCATTACACATATTTATGGCTTATAAACTGCCGTTATGAGACTATCTTTATATCATTTAGTGATATCTCTAGGATATTCTTGAAGTGAAATATATAATATTTGAAATAGGATTTTACTGTTATAAATTAGAAAACAAATTATGAATATTATAGATGAGTTAAAATAACTTAAATAATCCAATACAGAATAAAAGCTTTTCTAATAGTCCATCATAGAAACAGTAAAGAGATGGCATTCTTTATCTGGCTCACCAACGAGGTTGAGAATTTAAGCAGCTTTCCATCTTTGTTTTTCTCTTTAATATGAAGTAGTTAGATACCTATTTAGTGACTTGATCAATATTGGATGGTTAGCTAAATTAACTATGGTCTATTAATCTGAAACAAAAATCGTAAGCAATATATATATATATTTTTAAAAAAAACTTAGAAAGGATTGTAAATTGTAATTATATTTCAGACTACCAAAATGTGCAATATGGTATTTATTATCTGCTGTTGAATGTTGTCTAATTTTATCTTTTTCTGTCACATACTTTCAGTTATTCGAACTGACTGTCCAAGATTCATCAATTGATCTAATGTTCAAGAATAACTTATATATACATGAAGATGCATTATATATTTTATAAAAACAAAACATTGTTTATCAGTAGTAGTAGATATGCAAATTATTTCTGATACTAAGAATTAGCAAAATTGTTAAAATATTTAGAAATCATAGAAAAGATATTTGTAGAATTAATATTTGGAAACTACACTATTCAATCTAAGAGTTTCTAAAAAAGTTGTATCTGCCAAACCCTTTTGTAGCTAATAAAGAAATGCAAAACTCATTGAAAATAGATATCTTATTGTCTGGATGCTCTATTTTTACTCGGCATTATTTTAAAAAAGATTTATTAAAGAAGTAGAAGCTTTAATATGGTTCAATTAGTGCAACTTTGGCAATAAAACCATTTATCTTTGTGCAAAGATTTTAAAATATTTTTTATTCATGATTAAAATATTTTAGATATAATGACTTGTGAGAGAAATATACACTATTATTGATCATACCAATTCGTATCTGAAATTATTAAGATATATATATAAACTATCAAATAATAGTATCTTACTTAACAAGTGAATTGATTTGAATTTGGATACAATTGCCGTGATATAAACGAGAAAGGAAAATCTTTTAAATGATTTATTCTCATAGTTCACTATTGTTCAAATATCTCTATTTTCTGCATATGGATATATATATTCACTTCGTGCTCATAACTTGTAGAACTATCATACTTATTTGACTTATGTTCTGAAAATAACATCATATCCTACATATTAATGTAAACCATGAGATCAGTATATTAAAAGTATGATACCCTCCCCTCACATGTGAAGAGGATCATTTCTTACAATAGTATTTTTGTATTTATAGACTATGCATTCTTTCATTTTAAGTAAATCAGGCACTTTTATCTACCATCTAATCATTGACAGATACTTGTTTACTGATCAATATTTGATAGCTACTTGAATAAAAAAATAAATTTCAAAGGTTTATTCAACTTAGACTTGAAAGATCATGGACATTAAAATACAAACTATCTGACTATAAGATTAATACCATTTTTACTGTTATTTGAATATGTGATTTGATTGCTTTAAGTTTACCTTTTCTTCATTTCATAAATCATTCCGTAATTTTAGATAATTTAAAATTATTGTATCTGGAATTGTGTGTGAGGCAAAATTGCACTTTTTTTTCATATGTTAAATTCTTAAACTAATAGTCACATATTTTGACATTTTTCTGATATCTTATTGATTTAATTTGTTTGAATTATCACTTTCTGTCTAAAGAGATAAATGACCAAATTAACAAAGAGGGGGAAAAGGGAATTCAGTTTCTTGTGCTACTTTTTGTGAGGGTTTACTTTCAGTTACTTGCTTTATTTATAGATATAATAAACACCTCCATACTTCCCCATTCTTTTTAAATTCATATAAATAAAAATATAATAAAAGACAAATGCCCCCCAAGATGCATTTCGTGCTGAACCAGCACTCATCAGTTGGCCCAGGTCACTCACATATATATCTTTATTATATGCAAAGTATTTATCTAGAGTAAATTGTTACATTTTCATTTACCATTGTCAAACTTCCTCCACTCACAAACTTTGACGCCATCCATTTCAGATAAATACACTAATGATTATTACTAATCATTTTCGAAACTAGAGATTATCTCTAGCACAGATATAAACTTTAAACCTCAGTTGCTTTATTTACTGTTATTACCAAGGGATCAAAAGTGCCTATAGTTAGCATATAATAAAAGTCACACAAATATAGTTTGAATGTAAGTCCTATATAATTATAGAAGCAAATTAGTTTGGACAAAAATCCTTATATATTTGAATCCCAGATAATTAATTGGATTATAGAAGTAAAGGTGGCTGATGGTGCAATATCCAGAAACTTTTTTTTGCGGATTTTAATATGCCAATGCTATTTAGCATTCACTGATTTATCAAGTTTACAATAAATGGCTCTGGATTAAAATAAATATAATAACTGTTTTTAATACACATGATCACTATCTCTTATACTAGCACATAATTGTTTATAAACAAAGCAAAACTCTCCATACAGTAGTGCCACCCTGTGCCAACCAGAGTAATCAATGAATGCCAGAAGGCTTGTGCATAAAATCCCTATCTAATGCCTACTCATCCAATATCTCCTAGATCTAGGTGCAGTGCTCTCAGATCCAGAGCTCCTCACCGATGATGGCCACAAGCCAGAAACTAGTCTAAGGGTATTGTATGAGTAGGCATTAGCTAGGGATTTTATGCACAAGCCTTCTGGCATTCATTGATTACTCTGGTTGGCACAGGGTGGCACTACTGTATGGAGAGTTTTGCTTTGCTTTTAATACAGAGGCAAAATACATTGTTTTTATTTATTTAAATAATAATACTAATTAATAGTAAATGAATGGTTTATTACTTGAGAATTCATGAGATTCGAATACTTAAAGTATTAGAGTTAATCTGAGATTCATGGATCTTGAACTGTATAATCTGCCATTATACCATTTCACTCACCCATGAAGACCATGTTTAGTTGATTTTAATAACATTAAATTTGTAAGTATTCAGCCTACTTAAAAGTATACTTAAAAAAAATATAATTGGACTTTTATTATAATATTGGTCTTAAGTTGAAGTGACTGGAAAAAACAAAATAATCTAGTCCAATGAAGATATAGGTTTCCAGAAATGTTTGTCCAGTTATGATCATATATGTAAAATCATTACATTTGAAAATTATTGTAAGAATAGATATATTCGATATTAGCCATGAACAAGCCACAGAAGATGGTTAAATATTGTAGGATTCTGTAAAATAATTTGAATTGTCTGCAGAGAAAAGAATGAAGAAATTGTAACAATTAGTATTCTGGGAATTAAAAGTTTGATATGGTTTTAGATCCAGAACAAAAGATTTTTATAAGAAGCATTAGTAAATGCTAGATTGATGGTGTAAGAGTGAAAGTTTTTTCAAAAGATTTATTTATCATTTAGATATATATGATGACCATAAAGAACATATATGAAGAAATTGAAAGATACACAAAAATAGTTGTATATTGATAATGGAGGTTGGATTGTTATAATAAAACAGGAAACAAATGTTGGAATACTATGGATTAGGATAAGAAATAAGAGAAGAGAAAGATTGATAAGATTTGGAGACATTATATATAGTAGTAATGAACATAAGTTTTAAAAATTCAAGTTAGGATTTACACACAGATTTAGGAAATTAAAGCAATGGATATTTATTAATAATTTAATGTTAAAGGAAAATATAATATCTTTATGGAAAATTAATAAATTAGCAAGGATAAATTTTATTTTTGTTTATAAAGCATGATAAAATGACAGAAATTATTAATGCAATGAACATGGAATATCTAGAATTAAATATACATTATTAATCAGAACTAAGCGTAATTTATATAAATCAGTATTCTTTTCTAAACATGATTTTGCTTCAATTCCTGTCTAATTTTATTTTAAGATTAATAAATTGTTTTAGAAAATATTTTGCCTTACAAAAAAATTGGATTATTTTAAAATAAAATAAAAAAGAAAGGAATTTTTCAGATTAAATTTTGGAAAGTATTTGTGAAAAAAATTTTTCAACAATAATTCCAGTGTGAAAACTCCATTTTAGTATCTAAAGTGACATGTTCAAAAAATGTTAGTGTAAAGAAAGATATGCAACTTTCATATTTGCTGATTTAAGGTCATTTTCTTATTGTTCAAAGTGAATGCAACATGAAAGGAAAACTGAAATATTTATCTACATAGAAAATTATATATATATTTCATGTGTCATAGCATCGGACGGGAAGCGAACCCGCTAACTCGGGAAAACTGCTTGTAAGGCAGCCATGCTGACCACTCAACCGCCAATTATTCACCATTTCTTGAAAATTGAAGCATTTGAGATTATATTAATTGAATCCTAAAAGAAAAAAAATATATACTGTTTTTGACTTAGGTCAATCAGTTATAAGTATAATGTATGTATAAAACAGCTAAAGTGAGACAATATAAATTAAATCTTGTTAAATGCTTGATAGATAACTAAAATGAACAAACTTTAAAATGAAGCTATGCCTTTATTTTATTGAAGATCAGAAGTTACCAATTCATTTTTTTACCACACTTCAAAAAAATTATAACTTTATGAAAGATAAATAATTATAGATTAATTTTATAAGAATTAAATGATGAAATATTAATTTATTTAACAAAAGAATCAAAATTCAAGTATGTTATGGTCTATAAATAATACTTTCATGGGCACTTTGGTATTAAAAAAAAAAGATATCAAAAACTCAATATTTTATTATATTATAATAATATTTAAATTCATTTACTGGATTAATAATTTTTTATCTTTGTTTTCACAATTTTATCCACATTCTAAAATAATAAAGTTTTAATTTTTTTGTTCACAAGCCATATATATATAACTCTATACAGTACATACCTATATTTACATGTTTGTGTATTAAAAATATTAGATGTTTACTGTTATCTGCAAATTTCAATATCAGTTACATGGCCTGGACATGAATATGAATATGGAAGGACTACTATATTTAAAAAATGTTAATATTAAAGGAACTGATTTGTCTTCTACTAATTAGTGGATAGAATTTTTGGTGCCATCTAGCTGAGAAAGTATTTTGAATTTATATAATTATATTCTAATTCTATGAATGAATGGCTTTTTGTACTTTTAAATTTTACTTAAATATTGTTTGTTAAATACTTTTAGTATCATTAATTTTTCAATAGTGTTTACTCATTCATATTTAGTTAATTATAATAAACATTAAAATTCTTTGGCATGTGGACCATTCTTGAAAGAATACTCTTTGCAAGAGGTTTTTTTCAGGGAAAATACAAAATATATTTTATTGCTATTATGAATATGTGTTTAGTTAATATAAGCAAATAGCAGATACCAATCAAAAAATTGCTATAATAAGAAAATTGAATATTTATTTACAAAGATTAAACAAGTAACTATCAATTACGATTTGCTAATTTCTAACATATTTTATCTAATAAGACATTATTTGAGATGCCAACTGTAATTTTCTTGCCATTATAAAAATGGAAAAACAAATGAGCTATGCATTAGAGAACTGAATATTTATTTCAGATTTCAGTATAAAATGCAAAATATAATTCTTAAGCTATAGTTGTATTGATAAATTACAATTACAATTTATCTCAATCTTATTTAAGATACCATTACATATTGGATAAACTTCCACATTATCAGTTGAAAATAAAAGTTGAATGATTTGACAACTAGGCTAAGTATCAAAAACACACATACAAAACAGTTACTGAATTACTCTAATTATAAGTGAAACTACACACAAAAAGCTGATTCCTTTTTACATATTGCATGGTCATTTTTAGAGAATTGAACATTTGTTTTAAATAGAATTTAAAATGCAGTATAAAATACAAATTTCTTCTGCTACAAATTATAAATTAATAAAAAACCAGCACTTCTGTTTTTACTTAGCATAGATAATATTAATATATACCATTAAAATAATTGCTAAGTGCTTTCAAAACTAACATGTCCTTATCAAGGCAAACTCTGTAAAAACAGACTTCTTACAAACTTAAAAACTCACTTTAACAACCAGACACCACTAATCGGAAAAGTAATTACATTTAATTAAATCCCAAGGTGCAATTAATGCCAAACAAACTAGTTTTCTGATTAGTAATGTCTGGTTGTTAAAGTGAGTTTTTAAGTTCGTAAGGTGTCCATGTTTTTACAGATTTTGCCTTGTTAAGGACACGTTAGTGAATTGAAAGTGCTTAACAATTATTTTAATGGGTATATATTAATATTATCTCTGCTAAGTAACAACAGAAGTGTTGGTTTTTATAAAAATGCAGTATATAATTTATGACCATATAAATAATGTTACTAAACAACAACAAAAAATCAGAAAAAAAGTGAATTAATTATTTGCAATGCTACTTCAAAAATCTGGATTCTTATTACATTTTGCATAATAGTAGTTTGCTGAATGGTGTTTATTGTTTTCATTTATTGTTTATAATATGTGGTTTAATGTTGTTTTCATCCTTTAGAGATTATGAACTTTAAATGGATTTTCTTTTGCATTTTTTTTTTTGCCATTAATTGCATTTTATTACTATTAAAATTTCTATGATTATTTCATGGAAAGTGAGACTTATTTTCAATCTGTTATTTTTTAGAAAATAATGTATACACTATATACATTGTTTCCATAATACATAATTCTTTATTTGATAGTTTTAATAAAAACTAATAAATGGTGAATAATAAGAAAGCATCTGGTTAAATTTATCTATTCCAAACATTCAAAGATTGTAATAATTTTATTACATTGAGATGTATTGAAACATGTTATTTTTAGAGCTAATGTTGAGTATTTTTTATAATTATATATGTTAAAAAAAATATTTGTTTATCTATGTCTTTATTTATTTATATAAATTTGTTTCCTTAATTTTATTTATGGAAACATTTCTCTTTGTCAAGTTACCATTGGCTGTGGTGGCTGTAATTATTTTTAGTAAGAACTGCTATTATTTTTAGACTATTTATTTATATGCGATGTTTTACAGATATGTATTTGTCTATGTTAATATAAATTACTCATTTATTAATTGGTTCTTATATAACTGCACTATTTCAAAAGTTTACTTCCTGGAAATATTCTTATTTTAATATAGCATTAAGCTGTTGCACATGCGCTTTGCAGATTTTAACTATAAATGACTGAATACAAACACTTCAAACACATGATAAAGTCTTTGGGAAAAGATAGAATGGCCATCTATCTTTTTGAACCCAAACGCTTTTGTATGGGCAAATCTTAAGTGTCTGAAAGTGAAAGCATGAAGACATTAAATAATCACTTTAAATTACTTTTACATGCTTGAATGAATGACGCTGGTGAAAATTACTAGAATTTACGATATGTCATTTTTATTTGAAATTAAATATATGTAAATAAATCAATTATTTTATATAGCGCGATGTTTTATAAACTGTAATAGTTAAACAGCATTAAGCTGTTGCACATGTGCTTTGCAGATTTTAACTATAAATGACTGAATACAAACACCAGCGTCATTCATTTAAGCATGTAAAAGTAATTTAAAGTGATTATTTAATATTCACGCTTTCACTTTCAGACACTTAAGATTTGCCCATACAAAGGCATTTGGGTTCAAAAAGATAGATGGCCATTCTATCTTTTCCCAAAGACTTTATCATGTGTTTGAAGTGTTTGTATTCAGTCATTTATAGTTAAAATCTGCAAAGCGCATGTGCAACAGCTTAATGCTGTTTAACTATTACAGTTTATAAAACATCGCGCTATATAAAATAATTGATTTATTTACATATATTTAATTTCAAATAATGACGTATCGTAAATTCTAGTAATTTTCACCAACGTCATTCATTCAAGCATGTAAAAGTAATTTAAAGTGATTATTTAATGTCTTCATGCTTTCACTTTCAGACACTTAAGATTTGCCCATACAAAAGCGTTTGGGTTCGAAAAGATAGATGGCCATTCTATCTTTTCCCAAAGACTTTATCATGTGTTTGAAGTATTTGTATTCAGTCATTTATAGTTAAAATCTGCAAAGCGCATGTGCAACAGCTTAATGCTGTTTAACTATTACAGTTTATAAAACATCGTGCTATATAAAATAATTGATTTATTTTAATATAGCATTTATTTATTTTTAATTTATTTTTGCTTATTTATTTTTAAATAATTAAATAAATATGATACTGTTAAATAAAGCAAAAAGAATCATTTGATATCTAGACATACTGAAAAAATAGTAAATTATCTTGATTGCTATAAAGTAGGGGTGGCCAAACGTTTAGATGTTGGGTGTGTGCCTGAGGATAAGTACATTTTTTTTAGGGCTTCGAATCAGGAAACCAGAAAAAAAATGTTACTTTTGCTGGAACAGAAAAAAAAAAATGGTTTAAAGTCCTGGTTTTTTTAGAATGTACTTACGAATTGGGATTTTTTTTATAAGGGCTTTACAAATATTGGTGATGTTTTTAGAAGATACTTACGAACTTATGAATTTTTTTTCTATGATACAAACTGTCACACATTTTACTATGAATACTATTAAATTACCTCAGCTCCCTCTAGTATTACAATTTGTCCATGTCATTTTATAAAAATATTTATTAAATTACCTATAAATAATGATTTTCTGAAGCTGGTCCTGAATTTTAAAAAAATTCAAGAAAAATAGAAAAAAGAGAAAATTATTGTTTTAGAATTTTAGTAAAATAAATTAGATGCAAATTTTACAAAAAAAAAATTACAAAGTAAAAAAATAATATTTTTTTTTATTTTGATGAGAGTTGACATTGCATAGTTTCAGCAAGTTTATCAAAATTCTTAAAACAATTCCAAATGTTGATCCAATAATTGTGGCCTGCATTTTAAAATCAGTTCATTAAAATCCTTGTTTATCCAGGACGTTATTTCCATTTCTCTTCGGGGAAAATGGCTAAATATTTTTAAGAATTTTAACTCGTGTTACACAAAAATAATTTGATTCTTTTCATCTTCTTATAACCTGGGTTTATTTTTGAGATACGAATAATTTTGAATTTTTACTTTTTTTATTTCTTACATTCAAATCAGGTGAATTTATCACTATAATTTGTCAATGTTCACATCAGCTTCGCAGTTGACATCTTGGTCACCCCTGCTATAAAAGATGGTAAGTATGCTTGACAAGTGATAGATAGAATAATGAGTATATGTTATAAATAAGGGTGTAAATATGATAAGTGTTCCATTTATTTTGATCTCCAAAAAGAGTTTCCTCTAGAATCTCTTGATAGTTAACATTTTAAGTTTATTTTTACATTTTTAAATATAGAAATTATTTAAAGCTATCTTGCAAAATGCATTTTGTGAGTCATTGAATTATACTTGACTGTTACTAAAACTGCATTTAAAAAAAAGTGATATTGTTTCCCTTGGAAAAATATAGGGTATTGTTCTGTTCTATCGTGTCAGCCGCTTGATGGCACTACACACACATTCTTATAGATTATGCATATGGAAATGAATATAATATCTACACTTAATATAACAAACACTTTTCTTCCTATCAATAAAATCATGGTTAATAATATTAACACATAATCTCTGATTTTTATGAGAATTATCTAAAATGGAGTTTTCCTACAATCTCAAAACTTATAAAAATATAACAAAGCAGCCCTCCATTTTTGTTTATTAGTTGAAGTGGATATTTGATAATTTTTGTTATATTAACTATCCAAGAAAATAAGAAATCTACAATTAATAAAAAAGTGAAAATACTAAAATATATAGTTGCTGAACTGGTTTCAAATTTATATAATTATTAGCAGGTTGACTTGGGTTCAAAATATCTTAGGCTGATTTGAATTTCAAGTTTTAAGATTGAAAGATAAAATGGGGTTAAAGTGGTTGCTTAATGTGTAGACATATTCCTTCCAACTTTAAATTTTAGACCTCATTGATAAAAGCAAAAGATGGGAATTCAAATAACAAGAATAGGAATTATATATATATCTAATAATCATTGATTACTGTAACTTATATCAATGATAGTAAAGTGGAGAGCTGCTTTTGTTTTACGATTAATCGCTGGTCGTTTGGTTATTTTTGTTATAAAAATATAACTTACGAAAATACTGATAATTGTATATTTTTTATATTGTGTATTTATATTTCTCAAAACATTTCATACATTTGTGATTTATTTTGTCAATTTTGGTAAATGTTTTACAATATTTTTTTTTTTTTTTAGACTGGCAACGTTGAATTTCCAGAACATCCTTGTCCCTATATTTTATGTCATGAAGGTAAACCATTGAATTATTCAACAGAAATATCTATTATGTACAATGGAAATATGTTAATTCCTCACATCCAAGATTTTATTCAAGCAATGGCTCTGCTGTTTGCTACTTACTACTGTTGTAATGTTCAATTTCCTCCCGAAGCCCAACTCACATTTTTATTTCTTCAGCATTCAATTTGTGGAATTCCATGTGATAACAAGATTCCTGCAAGACTCATATCTTTTATTGAAAAATTCAAAGAATTGAAAGATTAAAATTTTCAAAATTCTTCAAATTATATTTATGTGAATATATTTGTAAGATGTTACTGTTATCAAAGAAATTTATATTTGTTGGGATATGAAAATAATTTTATTATTATTTTTATACATGTAATGTTATTTTGTTTTTATAGACTTATAAATGTGTTGTGATTAAATTTTATATATACAATATAAAGAATTTAATGACTGTGTTGTATTAGAACTCCTAGCTATTTTATTGGACAAATTATCACTTTTTTTTAAAAAAAAAGGCTGTGTTATATCTATTAAGAGATGATCAAATTATTAAACGAGATGAACCTTTCCCCTTATATTAAATTAGATGAAGTTGAATACAATTTGGATTTTGCATATATAATTGAGATTCCATATATATATAAATATTTTGAAAGACATTTTTTTTTAATAAATTAAAAGTTTGATGAGAATATATATATCTCCATATACAATAAACGAATTGTAAAGTGCCTGCCTTCTGTGTGGTAAGACTTGTTCAAATGAGTTGGGCAAATTTGAAAAAAAAAAGTTAGATTGTAATCGTAGTCTTAGGATCTCTCTCTGTTATTTTGGGGGGAGGAGCGATGATCCATAGCCAAACTTGCTAACTATCTAATATTGATTGGTAAATGATTAGTTACGAATATTCTTAGTAAAAAATTAAAACTAAAATTGAAAACTATTCAAATCCCATCACATGGCAATTAGAAAGTGTGGTCAGTAATATCTCCTTGATTTTTCCTATATAAAGAATTGTTGGAGAAGGCCTTACCCTATAGTGGGCTATTTAAATGCTGTTTTTATCTTACATGTGCAGTCAGTGTTTTTGAGTATGTGCATGTAAATATAGAGAGATAAGAGAAATATATATGTATATTAATGTAAAACTCATTTATATACTGTATGTAAATGGTTTGTAAATAACTACTATATATTTTAATAAATTGTGTATGTATATACACACAAATAAGTATGTGTCCAGAAGAAAAAAGTTCATTTCTTCTATACTGCAATAATGTCACTAAAATATAATTTAATTACAGATTTACATAATAAATATCTCTAACACAAATTTATGTTTTTACATAATCTCTTTTACAAACATTCAATAGAATGAGACAATACAATATATCTAGGTTTATTTTTCATTATCCTACTGAATGATTCTAGAATCTGGTGAATAATTTCAAGTTTAAGTAAAAGCCATTAAACCATAATAAATTTATAAAATTAATAAGTAAGTTTTGTGTATTATATATATATAGAGAGAGAACTTAAATAAATAAAATTTAAAAGTTTGAAATATAAATTAACCCTACTGTATTTCGCTTTTTCTGACGTTTTTCTTTGTCTCACATGTCAATGTAAAATATATGATAAAATGATTATTACTTATAAGAAAAAAATAAATTTGACTTCATTTGATAGATATTTTTGTTTACTACTGAAATAAATTTTAAATGTTTACATTTTGTTTCTGTAAATATTAAAAAAATGAGGATGTAATCAAAAGAAAGATTTTACATGTCGTTTCTAGAAAGATTATTTTCAGTTTATAAAATCAACAAAATATTTCTTGTTTCTGATTATTTTTAAGAATGTGAATGAATATTTAGTTATTTCTCTTAGATCTAATGAATTATACTTTAAAAGTTTAAATTTTTTGAATATTTATTGCAAAATTATGATATTTTCTTTCTGTAAATATAACGTAGATGGTTGATATCAAAACTAGAATTTTTTAATTTGCTTCAGGCCATATTTACGTTAGCTGCTAATATAACATTATATTTTTGAAAATAAAATATTTCAAGTCAAAATAAGTTATTAATAATTTATATTTCTTGATATCTAATAAATATAGTGCAAATTATTAAAAAAAAAATATCTAAAACCATAATAAATTCACAAATAAACATGTTTTTGCGTCATTGGAAACTTCAAGGTCGTAAAACGCCGAATGTTTTACAGCCATGGCAACACATAATGGCTGAACATGTTAGGGTGGGACTTATGTCTATTGTAAGAGTGGGAATTTTGAATTTTGTGCCTTTTATCGCAGAATTTTTGGGGAAAAAACTTATTATAATAAAATATACTGTTTTACATGCATTTTAACGTATAATACTTACGAATACAAGGAAAGTGAAAAAGATATTAATGCTAAATGGGAAAAGTACTTAAAAAAGAAGAAATTGGCTAAAATAGATAATTATAGAGAGAGAATGAAATTGAATAGTAAATTGTTGGAGGATATTAATAAAAGTGGAAGAGATGGGAGTAAAAAATTTTGGAATTACATTAAAAGGAGAAATGTAGGGGGGAGAGAGATAGTATTACTAGATGATGAGAGAATAGAGTGTAGCTCTAGAGAAGATTTAGAGAGAATCTTAAATAGATATGTAATGGATATAGAAAAGATGTTAGAGTGATAGAAAACATGAAAGCATATAGTAATGGGAATATTAGGTTTATAAAAAATAAACTGAATGAGGTAGAGAAGAAATTGAAAAGTGGAAAGGCCAGAGGTTTAGATGGATGGGCAGCAGAGATGATAATGAATTTAGGATATAGGGCAAAAGTAAAGTTATTATCCTGTTTTAATAAGATGGCACAGAATAGAGTTTTTACGAGTAGTTGGAATAATCCAAGAGTAAGATTATTATTTAAAGGAAAGGGTAATGATCATAGAAAGTTAAATAATTATAGACCGATAGTGGTAACATCAGTTTTATATAAAGCTTTTTTATATATGGTGGCTAGAAGAGTTGTAAAATGAATGGAATGGAATAATGTAGTGGGGGAAATGCAAGGAGGTTTTAGATTAGATAGGCATATAGGAGATAGTTTATTTGTAGTTACACAACTTATGGATATGAATAGGAATTCGGGTAGACAGTTATATATGAATTTTATAAATATAGAGAAGGCATATGATAGAGTAAATAGAAATAGATTATGGATAAGTTTAGCAAATTTGGGAATGGATGAAGTTTTAGTGGATATTATTAAGAAATTATATGAAAATAATTATTATATATATATCAATTAGGGAATATAAAATCAGTTAAAGTTAAAAATGGGGTGGGACTAAGGCAAGGATGCCCTATGTCACCTATTTTGTTTGTGTTGTATTTGAGTGAAATAGAAAGATTAGGAAGAGGAATAGAGATACCGTTAATAGGTGGTAAGGGAGTATATATTTTGTCAGGTCTTTTTTTTTTTGCAGATGATATATTTTTGAGTGCAGAAAGAAGAGAAGATATGGAAGTTATGTTGAGGACATGTTCAAAGGTTGGTGAAGAGATGGGGATTAAATTTAGTGAAGAAAAATCAAATATAATGATGGTTAATACTGGGGAAGGAGAAGATGTAGAATTTTTGTTGGGAGATATTAAGTGTGGTGAATAGATATAGATATTTGGGAATTATTTTAAATAATCAGAAAAATTGTTTGGATGAATGAGAGAAAAAATTGATAAATGAAGCAAAGAAAAGAAAGGGATTGATAAAAAAAATTAACAGTGTTTTTATATAATAAATATGATGTAGCTAGAATTATATGGGAGTTGCAGTAGCAGGGTTAACATATGGTAATGATGCATTATGTGTTAGTAAAGGGGTATTAAATTACTTAGAAAAAGTTCAAAGGGAAGTAGGAAGACATGCATTGGATGCAGATGTATGGATAGCAAGGGAGACAGTTCAAGGAGATATGGGATGGTCAAGTTTTTATATGAGAGATGCAAAAAGTAAAATGAAAATGTTTGGTAGATTGCAGTTTATGGATAATAAAAGAATAGCCAAAATAGTATTTAATTGGGTTATGAGTAAAGGGCAGGCAACAAGATGGGTGAGACAGGTAATGCGGTATGCAAAAGATTTGGATAAAGAATTTATATTAGTATATTTGTACAAAAGATGGGATGATTGTGTTAGGAGGATTGTTGAGTGTTATAGTGGTAAGGAATGAGATAAAAGAATATATTTATTAATAAAGAATAGGGAGTTAGAGAGATGGAGAACTAGTATGGAAAGTAAAAAAAGTTTAAATATATATAGAAGTAAAAAGAATATTAGGTGCGAGTTAATATATGATAATAGTAAGGAAAGTAGTTTATTGTTTAAGGCTCGAAAGGGATCTTTAGCAACAAGAGAATATATATGTCAATGGAAAAATATGGGTGATATAGTCTGTAAATTGGGTAAGGAAGGAATAGAAAATATTAGGCAACTGTTAATTGAATGTAAATGCTTGAAAACAAAAAGGATACATATAATGAAGTTATGGAAGAATAAATATGAAAAAAGTGATTATACAGAAAGTGGATTATTGGTTTTTGTGCTGGGTTTGGGAAAAGATAAGGGGGATTTGGATATAAAGGTCATAGAGTTGACAAAAATTATTTTATGGAAATGGGATGGAGCAGAATATGGGAAAACAGAGTGGGAAATGGAAAATTAAGTGGCTAACACACTTACCTGGGCCTAATTGCTGAGAGATTTTTGACTTCGTTTAAGGAGAAGCCACAGTACATCACATCTCGTCGTCTCAATGAAAGATAAGGTTAATCAAGGAAAATTTTATCAATAAAACATTTATTTATTTCATTAT
Source organism: Epiperipatus broadwayi (assembly GCA_028023455.1). NCBI lineage: Eukaryota > Metazoa > Onychophora > Udeonychophora > Euonychophora > Peripatidae > Epiperipatus > Epiperipatus broadwayi. The sequence continues at coordinate 1,374,344 of JAQFVV010006279.1, read as the reverse complement.
TGAGCACAATTTTGCAATAGTAAAATATTATTGAAGTAGCTTTGCAAGGGAGTATTAGTAGCAAGACTTGATCATCATCATCATCAATGATGTGAATGTCAGTTTGTTAACATTCTTTATTGTATCATCTCAATTTTAAAATTACATTCTAAACTTTAACATGCTCTTTAATTTATAATTATTTTGGGGTATTTACTAATTCTTATTATGTACATAATATTTACTATAAAGGACAAGTAAGAAATGTATACAAAGGTAAATGGCCTTATATTACTATTAGTTTGACCACAATGAGATATCTAGTTCAGTGGATGATAAAAAATATAAACATATATACTTTTAATTTATTGTGAATTATTTTAATGAATTAATCTAAGCAATTATAAAAATATTTATTTAATGGAAAAAATACAAGCAATATTTAATAGTTGTATGTATATATCGGACTATTTTCATCATCTAATACAAGTATTGAATGGCTTTAGAAAAATTTAACTTTATTTAAATATTCCAAATACATTCAACTCTTAATAATGGCACACAGATGAATGTATTTGGAATATTTAAATAAAGTTAAATTTTTCTAAAGACATTGAATACTTATATTAGATGATGGAAAGAGTCAAATATATAAATACAACTAAAATACCAGTATAATAAACTTTCAGGAAAATATTAAATCTTAATGCAATTTTAATGGAAAACACATTTTTCAAAGGCATGCATATGTTGTATTGGTAACAGAAAATATATTCTATTTTTAATTCATCATCATTATCAACCATTATCAATCCACTGCAGGATGAAGGTCTCTCCAAGTTTAATCCTTCTTCTCCGATCTTTAGCTTCTCTTCTCCACATCACCCCTGCACACTTTCTTATTTCATCCATCCATCTCACATGTGGTCTCTTTCTGGGTCTTTTACAATCTCTTGGAATCCCGTTTAAAATTTCAATTGTCCATCTATTATCATCTCTTCTAACAATATGTCCAGCCCAACTACACTTCAATCTTTTAATTTTTTCAATGAGGTCAGTAACACATGTTTGTTCTCTTACCCATACATTGCGTTTACGATCTCTTCTTGTTACTCCCAACATACATCTCTCCATACTTCTTTGAGTGGTCTGAAGTCTTTGAATTGCTCTTCTATTAAGTGTCCAAGTCTCAGATCCATAAGTAAGAACTGGTAAAACACATTTGTTAAAAACCTTTCTTTTCAAACACATAGGCATATTTCCTTTTAGTATCAAATTATTTCTACCAAAAGCACTCCAACCAAGTTTAATTCTATGATTAATTTCCTCCATTATGTTTCCATCTGTATTAATAATCTGACCAAGGTATTTGTAACTGTTAACTTCTTCTAATTCATCATAATCAATCTTTATTTTCATATTTTGAGCAAATCGATTAAACATTACTTTAGTCTTTTTAACATTTATCTTTAGTCCTACTTTCCTACTTTCATCTGATAATTCCTGCAACATTTCCTGCAGATCTGAAGCATTATTTGCAAAAACAACTACATCATCTGCGAAATCTAAATGACTTAAATAATCACCATTTACTTTCACTCCTTTAGTTTCCCATTTTAATCCACAAAATACTTCATGCAGCACTGCTGTAAAAAGTTTTGGAGATATGGAGTCACCTTGTCTTACACCTTTCTCAATGTTGACTTTCCCAGTGTCATTATGTAATCTAATTGTTGCTGTTGCATTTTTATAAATATTCTTTAAAATATGACAATATCCTGGATCTATACCTTGATGATCTAATGCTTTAATCACTGAAGAAATGTTTATAGAATCAAATGCCTTTTCATAATCTACAAATCCTAAGCATAATGGCAACTCATATTCATTTGTTCTTTCTATAACTTCTCTCAATACCTGGATATGATCTACTGTACTAAAACCACTTTTAAATCCGGCTTGTTCTCTTGGTTGATGGAAATCCAATGTTCTCTGTAGACGAGTAGTAATTATCTTGGTAAAAATTTTATATAAAACTGATAAAAGGCTGATAGGTCTGTAATTTCTAATATCTTCTTTATCACCTTTTTAAAATATTAATATTATTACTGCATTCTTCCAATCATCTGGTACATCTTTATCATTTAGACATTTGGTATGTAACTTTGCTAAAAAATTTTCTATTTCTTCACCTGCTTCTTTTAATATATCAATTATAATTCCATCATTACCTGGAGCCTTTCCTTTAATTGCATGTCTCACTTCTTCATTTAAAATTCTGGGCAATTTGGAAGATGTAATAGATATAGGAGGTACTTGTTCTTTATTACTATATAATTCTTGATAAAAATCTTCTACCAATTTCATGATGTCATCTCTCCTTTTAGTAATAATTCCATCTTTTTTTCTTATTGCAGATATAAATTTCCTACCAATACCAAAATGTTGTTTTACATTCTTAAGACTTTTATTTTCTTCTACAGCTTTCCTTGCTAGTTCACAGTTATACTTTTTTATATCATTTTCAACTCTTTTCCGCACCATTTTCCAAAATTCGAGATATTCAATTCTTTTTAATGCATCATTTTTGTATATCTTCATATTCCTTCTTTTCTTCATAAATTCTCTAGTCTCAGTAGAAATTTTATTAGTCAATTGCTGATTTTTTCTACCAGCTATGTTTGTTGCAGTTTTTAAAAGTGTATCAGTTATTTTCATATTAATTTCATTCAAATCTGAATCATGTTCAAAATCTACTAATACTTGAAACCGATTTGTAAGTTCTAATTTAAATTCTTTAGAATGTTTCTGAAGATTATGAATATCAACTGTAAATATTGTTTCTCTTAATAATTTTTGTCTCTCTAGTTTTACATTAACATGTATCTTACACCTTACTAATCGATGATCACTCCCTGTGTTAAATTTATTAAGAACATTACAATCTTGAAATATGTATTTCCTGTTAGTCAAAATATAATCCAATTCTGCTGTACCTTCATTTGGATGCTTCCATGTCCATTTCCTTTTAACATTTTTCTCAAAAAAAGAATTCATAATATAAAGTTTTTCTTTTTCTGCAAACTCCACAAGTCTATGTCCTCTCTCATTTCTATTACCATAACCAAAATTACCCACAGCACTTTCATCTTTCATTTTTTTACCAATTCTAGCATTAAAGTCTCCCATAACAATTTTAAAATGGTGTTTACTCTGATCAAAAGCCTTATGTACATCCATATAAAAATCTTCTACTACTTCATCACTATGAGAACTTGTTGGGGCATAAACCTGAATTATCTGCATTTGGTATCTGCTATTAAGTTGTATAACTAATCTTGCCACTCTGTCCGATACACCATCAATCTCCACAATATTGTTCTTCCACTTTTTATTTATAATGAATCCTACTCCACTTGTATTTTCAATATTTGTGCCTTTATAATAGAGTATATGTCCACTTTTTACATCAATTGTCTCTTTACCTTTTCTTCTAACTTCACAAAGTCCAATAATGTCCCATTTAATATAAGAGAGTTCTTCTTCTAATTCTTGCAATCTTCCTTCACTTGAAAGTGATCTGCAGTTGTAAGTACCTAAATAAAAAATCGTCATCAAATGGCAGCCTGGGTCCGCAATCAGGGGATTCTTAGCACCCTCCGCCTTCGGCCACCAACTGCTGCCTTGGTTGGTGACTTTACAGCCTCCTGGGAATAAGGGCCATGCTTTATTTTTGTCTGTCATAATTGTATATATGTATTGGGAAAATATTTATCCTTTACACAAACATTCGTTCTGCCTTATCAGGCACTGAGAAGAAAGACCATGGTGTTTCTTGATCTTAAACTCAGAGGTAAAAAGCCAATAAACTCACCACGCTGGCTAATGCATGTTGGTGAGCAGCCCATCCATGTTCATATACTATATGAATAATCACATAGTAATAACAGCTGCAACGACAAGAACATATGGAGTGGACATTAGGAATTTGCCCTGCTCGGTTCCTTTAAGGCCTCCAAGAGGAATCAAAGGGTCTCCTTTCAGTTAATAGCAAAACTCCTTTCTACACCCCTGTTTATTACTCATAAGTTATGCTTTTCTTACTTTTATTTTGTTGTTTTTTCTCATTATGCTCCCTGAAAAATATCTTTTTTTTTGGATTGAAAACATGACCAAATATTCTTTTATGTTTTAAAAATGTTGATGATACCCGTGGAATCCTTTTTGGTTTTATTATAAAAATCTATATGATATTTTATTTTTGCATTAATGTTCACCTTCAATTCATCACAGTAAATATAAAAGCAACTTAAGTTTCTAGCACTTAATTCCATAAATAATTTTTGGATTTTTTCTGGGAATAATTTTATTCTTACTGTTAGAAATTGATTTAATAAAGCCAATGAACGAAAACTCACATTATAGTCTTTTTTACATAATTTCTTTATTTTTTTTTGAAACTGAAAATATATATGCTAGTATTTTCAGTAACTGTATTGAAACTGAAAATATATATATGCTAGTATTTTCAGTAACTGTATTTCTTTTCAATTTTAATTTGTCATAATCTTTTCACATGCGTAAACAATATGTACCTTATTGTAATTCTTTGTTATTAGCTCAGAAATATATTATTAATGTTATATTTCTTATCAGCTTCAAATCTACCCAAATTTTGGTTTCAATGGAAAAATGTTTTAAATCTTGCATATTTGTAACCTGAATATATTAATAAGTTAGGATTGATAGAGCCTCTAATATTAATAGGCTTTATTTGCATAGTATATATATGTAATGCATTAGTATTATATTTAATTAACAAATGAAGATATTTAAAGCATTTTCGATTTTCATATTCTATCGACCATTTTAACTGTAGATCAGTATTCAATTTCTGCAAAATGCCTGAAATGACCTCTGATGGCTGTAAACGAAAACATAGTCTGCATATCTCATAAATAATGCCATTAATTATTTCCCAAAATGGTTTGAATTTTTTTTAATATTGTTCACTGCTAAACTGCAAATTAACCCATTTAGTGAAATTCTCACTCAACTTGTATTCCTCCATCCTATAATATTGACCACTAATAACATTATAATTTCCTAATATATTAGTTAAACATTAATAATAAAACTTTTTTGTATATCTGTATTCATGAATTATTTTAACCCATAATAACCCACAGATTCCTATAATTCATTGATATCTAATGAAGCCATTCTTAAGTTATCCTTAATTTAAATTGTTTTTAACAAAGTAATATATTTAAATAACACAAAAGCAATCATAGTCACAAGGATATATATATATATCAAATTTTTGTTATATTTATAATTATTAATTCACAAAGAATATTACTTCAAAATCAATATAATTATTGCCAACATTAAATTACCATACAAACATATGCGAATTTGAATTAAGTTACATAATGTAAATTATTAATTATGAATGTTTTTCTCTAGAATATATTTATAAAGTTCAAATAATGTTTGTATCTTCAAGATTTTGTATTAGCTAGTAAATTGAGATATCTATATTTAGGAAATAGTATACATAATAGTAATTTTGTAAATATCTAATTATTTAAAATAAAATTTAAAATCTAGAAATTTTTGTAACTCCAAAATCTGACTTGACTATATAAGCAGTTATATATTTTTTTGGCTTTTTCATGGACATAATTTTTACCATGTGTCATATCTGACCCTGCCTTCAGATTCCTTGTCTGATTGGATAGCATCCAGTTGCTATCCAATGGGATTAAAACCTTCACTGGGGTTCACACACTGAATCCACGTGTTTCCAGTAAGTTAGGAGATCTGCCTTTAAATAGTCAGCCTTTTGGAGGCAAGGCAGAGAGCAATTACTTCTGTTAACCTGAATGACAGCGTGCTCTCCATTAAACCTTCTGCCATCAGTAAAGGTATTTATCTAGTCATTATTGAGACGTCCATGCAGTGAGGCAAGTCCACTTATGGACTGGAAACTGCTACATTTGAACTAGAGCCGACTTGACTTGAGGTAAGCTAATTACATAGCTGGAAGAGTCTTACCAGAACTCATGACGCAGGCTAATCATTAGCTGGAAGCGAGTTCCATACTCTGCATGACTATCTCAGCAGTGAAGTCTATCAACTGTATTTGTACATTTGTTTAACTAACGTGTGTATATAATTTGTACTAATAAATTGTACATATTAATTGCTGAATAGTTGTTCTTTTTGTATCTGTTGGTTTGGAAACGAACCTGCAAGCCTAACCAAACACAACACCATGACAACTATGTATAAGCACTGTAACAAAGTTGTGTTTAAATTATTACTGTTCTATTAATCAAAGACAAAAATCATTTGACACTTCAATTTCTTTTCTATTTTTAAAAAAAAATTGTTAGGTTCCTAAAGAATTTGTTTGGAAAATTTTCTATTCTTTGCTAAAATATTAACTTCCTAAACGTTTGATTATTAAATATAGGCTATAGTTTTCATAATATTAAATTTAACTATTTGTAAATTTTTTTAGTAGATTGAGATTAAATGAGAGAGAAAAAAAAACCTCTTAAAATTTAAAATCTGCAATAATTGGCACTAGTAAAAATTTAAATTATCATACATTGCATGTTTAACCTAAAAAGTAAGCTTCTTACTTAAACACCAGAAGTTATTTGTTCCAATTTTAATCTTACTAATTGTGTGTGTGTATATATATATATATGTATAGTATGTGTCAATAAAGTAATTGACTAAATCATTTTGCTATTCAAGTAAAATGGCACCTCTGATGAATGAACCTATTAGTTTAAAAAGAAAATGAGATTATGAAAAGTTCTTAAATTAATCTCAAAACTTGAATAATACTTTATAATAAATAAAAGAATATTCAAAATTTTGTAAAAAAAATTATAATTGATTATTTATAATATTAAATTATTGTAAAAATAGAAATACAGACAATATTATAAATTTTCAGTAGTATAAAGAATTCTATTCCAAAGTATTCAAAATTTTTATCACAAACTGATAAGAAAGGTTTGTAATAATCAAAATAATTATTATTTGAAAAAGGTAAAATCCTAAATAAATAATAGTGAATAAAAGCTATATAATAATTACATATAAAAAATATAATTAATTGAAAAACAGCTCAAATGATTCTGAAATGGACAAAAGAAGCTTATTTATAAAATGGATTACCCCCAGTCAATTAATTGATGAAATGCTAATTGAAAAACATTATGAAGTTCTACTTAATCTCAACACTCTATTTGTGTTCGTGATCAAGCAGTTGTGGCAAACCTAAGAGAATCCTGGTGCTCATATCAAAGTTGAAAGTATTACTCTACAATCATCATGAAGAATATGTAATACACAGCAGGATTGTGCTGCTAAATCTGTTAATGCATCATTGCTGATTAATCCAAGAATGTAGTTTTATGCAGCCTGTCTTGTAACTGTCATTTCAGGATGCAAGGAACCTAATCCTTTTCTGATGTATTGTAGTTGAACTGGGTAGAATTACCATTCTGTAGAATCTCCACGTAAAACAAAATGTATATAACCTCAGATTGTTGGAAGAAACAAATACTTAGAAATTTGTATTAAAAACAAACCTTAAAGAAGGTATCAAAGTTGTCCTCTAGAAAGCTAATCAAGAATGTGTACATATCCATTGATACAATTAAATATTGATAGGTTTTAACCACGTATATGTCTATTATCATTAACTTAAATTTGCATGTATTTATCTTTTTATATTTTAATAATACTGATTTTACATAATCTTTCAAAAAATCATTTTGCCCTCTATATTTAAGCATTTGTATTTTACTGGAATATAGCTCACAATTTGGCTGGAAGAGATTGGGAAAAATTTTATTCCTAAAATCTTTCCCTCTCTTTAAGATTTCATTTACTGAGGATTCAATGTCAAATAAAAGTTTAATATTTTTTTCTAATGTTAATATTTTTGATCCTGTACTTAAGTGTTGACATATGTTAACAACCTTATTAATAATTATGTTGTTCAAATTTTTTAATTTGAAATTTTTTATTAATATTTGTATTAATATTCCAATTTAAATTATTCATTAAAATAATTATTTTGTCAATTTAAAAGTATAGCTTTTTTTTTATTTCATTCTGTATCCAAGGTATATATTTTAATATGTTATTGATGTTCTTTGATGATTTTATCAACTGGAAATCCAAGTCACCTCTTTTGACCCATCTGTGTAAAAAAATGTTTCATTCTTTATTCCAGGTATATATTTTAGTAGGTTGTTGATGATATTTAGATGACTTCATCAACTGAAAATTTAAGCCAATTCTTCTGGTCGATTTTTGAAAAAAAAAAAAAAGATATAGTAACTTAATCTTCAAGAAGTAATTTTGAGAAAATATATTTTTATTTGAGCATGTTAAAATATAATCAAGTGTATGTCAAAAATATAAACTCTTAAACCATTGTGATCATCTTTCAAGATCATTTCATTTGGTGCATCCATTTGTGGCTAAGAATATAAAGATATCTTTATATTTAGATTGTTACTGCATCACTTCCATTATCTGTAGTTATTGGAAGCCCAAAATAAGATAAACAGGTTATATGGTTTATTCTTTTATCACCTCAGATTTCTGTTTGCTGAATATGATGGCTGGTTAAAACTTCAGATTGTTATTATTTAAATATTAGACTGTAATTCTTTGTCATTACTATAAATAATATAAAGTCTGCAACAGAGAACAAAGTATAAAATTAATAAATATATAGAGATGGAATGGAATAATATATTTAATTAAATACTATATGCTTCTATTTAATTAAATAAATATTCATCAATTTATTTAACTAGTTAATTTATTAAATTTAATAAAGTTAAAAAAAAAAGAATGAAAATTGATTTACAAATTATAATTTGATTTTAAATCCACTAAATTAATTATATTAATATTGGGGTCAATTAATTACTCAAACTTAAGGTAGGTGGCAGAACTGAAATAGAATTACTGTAATAGATTTGCTATATAAAAATATTGTGTAAGCAGGGAGCATTAAGAGTCTTCATATTATTAAAATATTAAAAGAGGAAAGAAAAGATCTTGGTAAATCCAAATGGGATTCTTATAATTGAAGGAATATTTTTTATCGTAATGGAAAAAAGCAAACTGTTTAGAAAGATATCTTTCATCTATGAAAATGGAACTTTTTGAATTTACATATGTGAATTAGATATTTTGCTATCAGAGATTTTTAAATGTAAAATTTGTCTTTATTGCATTTAAAATGAGTAGTGATTATGACTAATTAGTAAAGTAGTATATATCTAAATATTAATAGAACTAACAAACAGTTAATTATTGGTGATTTTCATGCTCTAATTATTCATTTGGAAGTAATCTGCATGACCAGATCTGACTTATTTGTTTGTAACAAACTATATTTGTCATTATGTTTTAGTCTAGTACTGAGCTAGACTGCCAAAAATAAAGTGTTGATTTATTTTATTAAAAAAGAGTATCTTAGAAACTGATTACTAATTAATCCCTCTCCTAGAATGATATGTTATACTTAAGTAGATCAAAGCAACAAGATTTCTTTACTAAATTACTTCAATGAAAATCAACTCAGTCACTGGGTTCAGACTAGACCTTTTCTTTGATTAATAAAAAAGTAAGCCTTTTATGTGAAGAAACATTATTGCTCTCTAGGAATACACATATAATTGCATAATCTAAAAAGAAACTAAAATATATCAATGCTTACAAGATTATGCTTTTTTTTTTCCGCCCATGTGTCATAGCATCAGCCAGGAAGCGAACCTACTAACCTGGGACAACTATATGTAAAGCAGCTGTTGCTGACCTCTCGACCACCAATGCTTTTTTTTCTTTATGGTTTTACTTGATCTAATATCTCTTACTGAAATCCATAAATTTATATGATGATCATAGCAGAGTTCTAGTGTGATCACCAGTTCACTTATAATTCATGGGTTTGTAAACTTGTCTTAAAGGGTGACATATTTGATCTCCATAAACAGATTAATTTCAGATAAACTCAATACCACAAAACTCAATTCAAAAAACTATTGTAAAAAAAAAAAAAAAATACAGTGTTGATTCATATGATGCCAATGAATAGACAAATCATATATATATACTCACATGGAATGCATGAAAGAGTAAAGAATTAATCAAAATTTAACTTATAAGGAAGTACAACAATATAATGATAAAATAAACCCTGTCTCATGTCTACATATAAAGTAAATTATTGTACATCATCCTAGATATACTATTGATTCTAAAATAAATTAAGTATAATTATTTAACATTTCATTTTTTTTTGATAGATTTTTCTGGTATATTGGGTTAATGTATGATTACTTCTTTTACATTAAAATTAAAGACTTTTTGTGAATGACTGGTTATTTACACAGAAGAATTATATAAATAAAAATTGAAATAAAAAATATAACAAAAAATAAATAAATATTAAAGCTGATTACATATCTGACTTTTTATAAATTTATGAAACAAATTGCTTTGTTCTTAAATGTTTAAAATTAAATAAACAATCTCACTTCAACTTTTCAAGAAAAGACGTGCATACTATGTAGATATGTATACATAGGTTCTATCAGGTTATGAAATATAGTCACTTATCTATACCATGAATTTTAACTATCTTTCACATGTTAGTTGTTATTACTTACTTTAAATTCTTACTATGGAATATATCTAAATATTTGGCCCTTCCCTATTTAGAAAAGATCATCTTAAAGGAACATGCATCCATCAATGAGTGAGCACTTCAAAAAATAATCATACCATTCCAAGTCATCACATTAATAAGTTTGCAAACTATATATTTGAGAATGGCTCTCAACCCAAGTAAGAAATCTAGCAAGACATCTTAGGAAAATTACTAGTTTCTTGTACAGAGGTCGTTTTAAGGTAGAAATTGTATAATGCTATTTATATGAACTTCCAATTTATTCTTAGTATATTCCATGGTCTTGCATAAATCTTAGCTGCTGCAAATTTATTCTTTATTAATAAAGATTCTTTTAGCATATTGAATTTTTAGTTCAACTAGCATGGATTAGTTTAGTATCAGTCAGGCCAGTGTAATTCAGGTATAATTACTTTCCAAAGAGCCTTACTTAATTATCATTCATTTGACATCATTGTTACATCACATAAGAAAGTTATAATATTTTTTTCCCACCCCTCTTAAATGAATTATAGTGTTGTTTTTATTTTAAATAATTAAAATTCTTCACAGCTTTATTGTTAATAATTGCTTAGACTACAAATTTAGTCTAACTCGGATTCTTTTCCAAAATTTTAAAGAGAATATTATTTTAGTTCTTTATTCATTATTTAATATTTATATAATAATTTCAAATATTCTATTGAGATTAAGGAATAACTTTTTTTATTTATTTTGTACCCCCCCCCCCATATTTCATTTTCACTTAAACATTGCCATATCAAAGTAAAATGTATATGCTTTAATCAGAATTATTACTTTTATTTACTTTTTCTCCATTTGGGGAAGAGATCATTTTTTCATGAGCTTTATTATCAGTTGTCTATATCATTAAACCATATCCCATTTCTTCTATTCCATCATTTGATTTCCTATAATTTCCCGGGTTCATACATTGTCATCTAAATTCCATATTTCTAGGGATTTATATAACTTGTAATTCTTATTATCATTTGGTTAACTTATAGTGACTTTTGTAACAAACTGACATATTTCATGTGTAATATCTTTCTATAGTAGATGTCAGCTTTGGGATCTTTTCATACTTTACTAGTATATTTTATAGTTGTCAGATATATTATTTGCTTACATGGCCAGGTAAACTCTATTCTTAAATGACTTTTTTTTCAATGGTTCAGTGAAATATATGCAGAATGCATGTTCTCTCCTGAAAATATCTATTGCTAAATTAATCTTCAAATAGTAAAAGCCTACTGTTTGTATCAACTTCTGGCATCATAATCAAAACTCATAACATATATTGGAATATGTCCTCCAGGGTGACTCATATCTACTGATCATAAACAGAGTTTTACAAACTAGTCATGCACCTGCAAGCACAAGAATGATTGATCTGGTGATTACCAGGAATTACTCAAATAGAATAGCCAAACTTTAAATAAGCCAAGAATTTGACATCTATCAAAGACAAGATATGACTAGAGACTATCAAATGGTACAATACCTAGGAAATTCTTATGCAATATTAGTTTGGGTGCAAGAATTTACAATTTTTAACAAAAGTCCTTCAGAAATAGCAAAATACTATTGTTGCCCCTCCTGAAAGCCCTGCTCACCATTATAGAACAAATGCTTCCTCAAATCTTCATATATCCTTACAACAGATTCTTCATTCATTCTCTTCTTCTCATTTATCTTTATTGAAAGGTTTTAAGAAATGGACATTATGATTGTCCTTAATTTCTTTTTCATACTTTAGATAAACGTTCCCCACCTGTTGTTTCATAATACCATAAGACCTTCATAAAGTCTGGAAAAATATAAATACTGTTCTGGATAACTAACCTTTTACTAATGTTGAATGCATGAGGAATATTTCTTTGGTTTCCATTTCTTTTTTCCAATTATTGAAAGCATGAGAAATATTTCTTTGACTTTCATTTCTTTTTTCTCGCTCTTTATTATAGAAGTATTGGCCTTTGTCTTATTTGAAATCAATTGAAATGTTTCTGGAGTGCAAATGAATGAAATATGATCAGTTGACTCATTCAAAGTCCAATTTATAAAAGTGACATTCATTTGATATACTTTAAATAACATCCCAGCTTTTGCATTAGATGTTTACATGAATTAGTTGAGGGGCAGGGGCTTCTACTAAAATCAAAACATTCTAGAAATCCATTCTGGTGATCTATCTTTGCCACTTTGCAAATGTAAATCAACTACCATTCTGCTAAAATAGCTTTTGGTTTCTTAATAATTGGAAATTGCTGTTGCTTCAGGAAATAGTACTTCTGGTATGGTAATAATGGCTAGGACTGTTATGAATTTTAATAGATGATGTAGGGTGAATAGTTATCTTTCTGAATGGTAATAATAAATTTTAATAATAAATGGATCAGTGGTTCATTTGGTTTCTTAGAGATGATAATACTCCTGCATAATCTTTGTTCATTGGTTTTGATTTTCATACACATTACAGTTGTGAAGTATGAACACTGTTCTATTTTTCTGGAGCCAAAGTGCCTATACAAACACTGCATGAAATCATTTTTGGAATCATTGATGGTATCTTTTTTCCCCCGATTGATATACAAGTAAATTATTTCTCAACCAAAAATTGTTGTGATATATTGGTTCTATGACAAAATTGTCATTGGCTGGTGGATTTACTTTCAATTTCTTGATATATTTATATATTTGGTGTTTTGTTAAATTTGGTATGTATTTCAAATGATCCTCCACTGACTTATTACAACCAGGCTTTCATATTAATGATGTTGAACTGAATGCATTAAATTATGATTCAAACTATCAACCATAATATTCTTCAAATTTGAAAACTAATAACATTGTACTTGAATTTTGGAAGTAACTAAGTTTTAGGATATTAAATATCATGAAAAAATTGCTGTCATTCAAAAATTCAAGGTTTTTAAAATCAATGATCATAATAGCCTCTAACTCTAGGAAGATGTATCAGAATTTGTCTAAGCTAAGGCATATAAATCACATTATAGTTTACCTCTGAATTCTCAAGAGATCCCTTAGATGATTATTCTATGTATCCATACCTACTATTATCTGTCTGAATGTAAAAAGCTTATGAAAATTAAAGTAGGATACATTATTTCAACCCTGGTCTTACTTACATTTCCATGAACTCCTGGTCATGCTTGGTTATCCATTTCCTTGTAATGTTTTCCCTTAATAACCACAACATGGACTTGAGGTTCATCATCATGTTTTTATAAAATTAGTTACAGAAATTGCATAGCCCCAAGATGAACCTTTGCTTTTTTTGTGTGTGATAAGTTTCTTGATGACCATTATCTTCTGGAATATAATCATATTTCTTTTGATCTGATTGCATATCATATCAGTGTATTCTGGAGATTTATTCTAATTCTTTTTCTGTAAGTCTTGAAATAATATATTTAATTACTATATGTACTCATCCAAATTTAAGATGTTATCATTTCATAAGAATAACATAGGGGGAGGAGAATTGGCCCAAGTATGAATAATGTGGCATTGGTGTTTACAAATCCAAAAGATGTAATCATTTATATCTGAATGCTAGATCTTTTCTGTCCTCTTTGTTCAGCATGATCTTCCAGCAAATTGATTGCAAAGACAAAACAGTAAATAGCTGCTTTTCTTTAAACTTTACAAACAACTGAATTGAGGGCAGTATGTTCTAGTCAGTTATCATTGTATTAAATTTCTAGATATCCAGACACAATCTAACAAAGTTTTTTTTTTACCATGACAATTCGATTGTTATACAGGAATGAATATTTAGAAATTCTCCATGATTTTTATTTTTTTTGTCAACTTCAACTTTGTATTGGTGCAGCATAGACAACCTGGTTTGATATGGTTGGTAGTATATATAATCATTGATAATCCTTCATATAGCTGATAAAATATCCTGACATTTATATAATAATGTCTCAAACTTAGCCTGACAACTAATTTTTCTTTTTTTTTTACTATCAGAGAAGTTTATAATTTCACTTTTATAAGTTAATAGGCATTTTTTGTTAGTCCAGTGTGTGTTAGTCCCATGCATGAAGTTACATCTGAAGATAATTTCCAAGTTTAAATGCCAGATATACTATAGATTACTTTTGTTCATTTCTATCTAGAATTAAAAGTTTTTGGATCACAAATCTGTCAAATAGTTCTTCAGAATGATGAAAATTTAACTTCATGAATCCATTAGGAACTTCAATAAATATTTTTCCATAACAATTTGCACTTTAGGAAAATTGTGCAAGGCATTACTTAATTTTTTATAGAATACTTTTTGTATTGCTTTGCTTGCTAAAATGTTGCTTAGTAACTTCAATATGCACTTTGTTATATATGGATTAGTTTTTTCATTACTTTTGCTAATGTGGTGCCACCTAGCAGACAGAATGTCTAACTTTAGATATATATGTAATAGCATCAAAAGTAATATGGAATATATGATGCATTTCATAATATTATGACCTTTGTTTTATAATAAATCTTCAGTACAAATATCCTATAATAATTTTCATTAAGTATTTTATGTAAAGCAAATGACAAGATATCACTGATATTGTTAAAGTATTTTTCATGCTTCATTACAGTGTTTTTTTGAAGTTACAAAATCTGTTGTCAGAAAATCATTAAATATAATAGATGGAATGAGGAGAGAATAAGTAAGAAACATTAGTCAACTCTTATTTAATATATATGTAAAAAAAGTAATACAGCCTTAAACAACTTATTTCAAGGTGAATGCCATACTAGTATCCAACATAACACAAAAAATAAAACATTACTTTGTAAACTAGCTAAATGCAAGTCTTTTTTTTAAAGTGTTTAATTCCTTATCTTTAAGAAATGAATAATTATATGATTAAGTATACTAGAGGAGATTTAACAGGTGTTTTTAAATGATGAAGTGATCATAAGAATTATGATTAGTGCAACCAACTGGTTATGCTAATAGGCAATGGTAATATTGAAGATATTAAACAAATAATATATTAATATAAATTCAAATAGATAAAAGTAAAAAAGAATGTGAACACAGAAAAGTCTATTTACTTATAAATATTCACATGTAATACAGTTAACATTTTTTTTTAAAGTAAAACTTTTTCTTATTACATTTTAGTTTGCTTTATTTTGTAGTTATTTTTGAACAAAATATAGACATGCAAGATTGTTCTGATTAACTATGATTGATATTGTTTTTACTTCATTTGCTTTTGTTGTTTTATTAAAAATGTCTGAATATAAGTACAAAATTTATCATTTATCACATTAATATTAAATTCTGTGCCTGAAGCTGGTAGAGATAACTAGGCACTAGGATGCTACAATCAAGGAATATCACTTGATCATCATTGATGTTAATTTACTATGTTCTTAACCCAATTTTTTTCCACCCACTAACATTGTTTATGGCATACCACTTATCATATATGTTATTTCTTCATAATCAACACAAAACATTTTTAAATATTTGTTTTGGTTATCCAGACAGATAGGATAAATGCTAATGGTCTTATTTAAATTTAGCTTCGGCAATTTCTGAACTTCATGTAATGCAAGTAGAGGCATTAATGGGATGTACCTTCGGACCACCCTAAGCTCAACCACCAGAGAAATTGAAGAGCAAAAGCTTTATTTTGACTTTGCAAACTCTTTAGTTTAAACCCTGCCTTATTATTTATAGACATAGTAAATAATATGCAGATTGATAATTAGGATTAAAGTTTAGTATTTTTTTTCTTAATTAATAAAAAAAAACAAGATTGTAATTATAATACAATAATTGCCAACGTTTATTTTACATTGATTACAATAAAGTTCAAAATATTTTATTATTTTTTTCTTAATATTTTTTAAGTAGAAAATTATTGAAACAAACTTTTATAATTATATGTTCCTTAGAATAAATGTGATTCTTTACAAAAATAGTTTTCTTTGGTTTATTACATTAAAAAATTTAGATTTTCGTTAGAATCAAAAATTAATGAAATATATTTGTATCTGAGACTTTTTAATTAATTTTAAATAATTTACAATATTTCTAAATATTAAAAGATATCATTATATACGTAATTAATATTTAAGTCATTCTAGATTCTATTTTAACATTTATATAACTAATTTGTTTATGCTCATTCTTTTTTTTTTCTTCTTTCTTTTTCTTTTTCCATATGTCAAATGCGTTGACCGGGAAACGAACCCGGGCCAGCTGCTTGGAAGGCAACTATGCTACCCACTAGGCCACCAATGCTTTGACGTCCTCTAAATTTCAACATGTATACACATACACACTATCAAGACTATTTATCCATTGTGTTGTGGTTCATGAGATGGAGTATTCAATATAGAGAGCTAAAAGTACTTAAAACAATTTTAATTATATAAATAAGTATATAATTCAAATTTGCAAACTTGTTCATCTCCATATCAAAATGGTTTCTTTCTTCTTCGTAACTTAATGCTAAGTACACTTTCAGTAAAATTCATCATCATCATGGTGAAATTCACCCAAAGTACAAGTTGCAGATGAACAAATGTTTGCAAATTTGAATTACAAATACAAATGAAAGAAAAAAACAATATTAAATAAGTATATAAATGTCTGGAGAGATGTAAGCCCAGTCACTATATAGGATTTACATTTTGGGAATAATCATTAGTTGACTTAGAATGATGTCAGAAATCCACATAAATATCCCAAATCTCTTATCTTTTATTAATAATATTAATCAGACTATTATTATGCTGAACTGTGAGTCTTCGGTGTGGCAGTCTTTTTGAAAAAATATCAGGTGATGAGAAGTTGTCCTCAAAATGTATACTTTTTTAATGGAATGTATCACATACCATAATTATAGTTTTCATCTCCAAATATTTTTATAAACTGATAACCCTTTGACAAAGTACTTTATTTTCAATTCACTTATAAATTGTTTTAAATTGCCTAATCAAGTCTCCAGATAGATATACTTCTGGAAGCTTGAGGTTTTTATTTTGTTCATCTCTAGAAGAAGTACTGAACACTAAAGGCAAATGACATGTTCCAATCTGATTATTCATTCAATTTTTTCTGTATCCAGATGATTTCTCTCCTTAATACTTTTGATGCACATATTGAAAGTAGCAAAAGGAAAAAAAAATATATAAATATATATGAAATCAGCAAACTAGTAGTGTTTTTCTGAAGGTTTGTGATGATGGTGTTCTAGCTGTATTTTTATATTGGACCATTTCCATAATCTAATATGTGTGTTGAATGTCTTTAGAAAAGTAATTTTATTTAAATATTCCAAATGCATTCAACTGTTAGTAATATCACAGCAAACAAATATTAACAATATCACAGCAAACAGGTTAGTATATGCACTAACTGTTAGTAATATCACAGCAAACAGGTTAGTATATGCCCCAACTGTTAGTAATATCACAGCAAACAAATGTTAGCAATATCACAGCAAACAGGTTAGTATATGCACTAACTGTTAATAATATCACAGCAAACTTTTGGCAGGATGGCTCAGTTGGTTAGAGCATTACTTAAAATTTAATAATCAAGAATCTAAGGACCCAGGTTCAAATCCCATGCTAGTACTGTCACTGGTCAGGCCAGTAACACCTGAAGAAGAGGGGAGAAAAATACCTCTCGAAACATTGTGCATATACTAATAAGTTTGCTGTGATATTACTAACAGTTGTGCATATACTAACCTGTTTGCTGTGATATTACTAACAGTTGAATGCATTTGGAATATTTAAATAAAATTACTTTTCTAAAGACATTCAACACACATATTACATGATGAAAATAGTCCAATATAAAAATACAAACAAACTTATTTTCATCAACAACAATTTTTCTAAATTTTGCACAGAAACAATGAAGATGAGGGATTATAAAATTATAACAGTAGCTGGGTTCGAATACAAGAGATAATGCAATGTAGAGTGTTAATTGCGAGTGTTTAAATATGCAAAAAGATGTATAAATAATCAGTTGAACCCTGTTACAAAGAGTGTGAAAGTAATATGTAATCAGTTAAAGGCTGGACTGTATGCTTGTAGCTATATATATATATAGTTGTGTGTTATTATAAAGAGTATATAGGTGTGAACGGTTATATGTGGGATTGATGAGAGGCAATTATATACAGAGTTGTATAAGATTGTTATTGATTATCTATATATTTTGTTGTTCGTTAATGTTCTAAGTTCTACATTTAATAATATTGGTGGTAACACATGTTTCTTGATGAATCCATTGAACACATAAAGCTACAGAAATAGAATGAATTGGTTGCTGCAGGCAGTTGCAGTTAATGACTCTGTTTGTTCGAAGTCTTAGAACTGGTTGAGTTGATATTCTGAAACAATGGCAAATCCGGGCAGTGTCATAGGAATATATAAGGGAGAATGCGAGGTTAAAGATTGTAAAAGGAAAGGACTATTTGTTTTAGCTCAATTATGAAGGGGTGATAAGAAAGGGGAGGAAGAAGATGGATTTTAAAAATTTTATTAACGTGTGATTGATTAAGAAGCTTTTATTAATATTCCTTCAAAATGTTGGGGTAATTATAAGTGTGAGTTTCGTCGGATCGGCCCAGTGGATTGTTATTGTAAGACTCACCTGAATTGGATTTACGGAATTAGCCGTTAAAAGAAAAAAATTATCAAGTGTAATGGTGACGAAGCATAAACAGCTAGGACCTCTTAAGTGAGCGGAATCATCTACTCCACCCTTATGATAAACTATTTGACGTATCACACAGTGAACTGTTTACCATCCATAGGACCAACAAACATCGATAAGGCCAGTATTTCATTAGGATTATACATGTGCGAACTGTTAGCTTAGAACACGTGGACATTCAATCGTAATTAGGTAAATTGACCTTTCAAATATATATATGTGTTCAGTAAATGTGTAGTAATAAAGAAACATGTGTTACTTCTATATTAAATACAATAATAAATATTTGTTTAAAAAAAAAAGAGAAAACAAAACAGTAAATAAACAACTCTGATGTGCAATTGCACTCTTTCATTAATATATATATGAATCATATATGTGTGTATCGGAATAAATGGGTTGTGCGCATGAGGTTTAAACATGTATAGGTATGTATAAAGCTTAGAATCTAATGATAACTAATGTAGTAACTTATAGCTAGGTTTGTTATAACTGCTGGTTAGGTAATAGAGATTATAAACAGGTAAATTATGGGTGGTATACCGATAAATGCGTGAAATAACCAGGAATCGTTTGTTTTGTTTTTGCTTGGTTCTCTCGTTAGACCATGTTCCCCAGACCTTGAGAGAGAGCTAGTCTGGACACGCTACCCTAGATATATATATATATAGATACAGAACCCTTATTTATGTTTCTGGCAGGTATAATTCTTATCAAAGTATAAGATTGGTGCTTGAGGTGGATTTAACCCATGCTCATAAATATGCCTACTTGGAACTGTGGGAAAGAACGTATACATACATGAATTATCGTACAATATTACAGGTAGACGTTAAAATATATATATTATACCGGTTCATCCCTACCCTGATAAGGTGAGCATACACACATATCAAACATGAAACAAATATGGTGGCACACCAGGATAGGAAGTAATTTCAAATCTTTTTTATGATCGGTTTGATACAGTCATCGATCCGTTTATAAAAGTATTGACTCTTACATACTTTTGAAAGATTTCTTTAATTTCAATCCTTCACACCACTCCCACAAAGAAAATAATTAATTCCCCCTCCTGAAAGAATATGTAAGGCCAATAATAACATGAAATAAAATGAATCAAATGAAATGTAATAGAAATAAACACCGAATGACCAAAGATTTAAATCCCGATAAGGGAGTATCCCATATGCCAGGTCAGCATTCTCTTTATCTCATGTAAAGAAATGTGAAACTAAAACTCACGCAATTATCTAAGTGTCTTATTATGTTAGAGAAAGAAATACGAATAAATTCTCAAAGCAGTAAGGTAGTTTTATAAATATTAAATAAATGTTTATTGAATCCCTTCACCAATTCCCAAGATAAATATAATAATAATAAACCCCAATGCATAATAAATAATAATAATAATAATATATATATATATAAGAGTATTATAGATGTATTAACAAAGAAAGAGAATGTAAAATTATAAAGAATCCACTAGTGAGAAAGTGGTCTGAGGTTCATAACTCGCACATGAATACATTTCGGAAACCCTGAATGATAAGTAAAATATTAACTTAATGAGAGAAATACATTAATAAAAGATTTATTACATTGATATTTGTATAAAATTACTAGCATAAAAATAATAATAACATTAATAAGAGTACCACATAAAGTCTCTATCGTATGTCTAGGGGTTAAACCATTAAGCATCACATGATCACTATCTCTTAATACTAGCACATATTTGGCAATACTGTATGGAGAATTTTGCTTTGTTTATAAACAAATATGTGCTAGTATTAAGAGATAGTGATCATGTGATGCTTAATAGTTTAACACCAATCCTGCCTAAAAGAATAGTGATGGCTATGGTTGTTAAAGAGCCAAAGACACCAAAATGTATGGGTGCTGAACTGAGTTCAGACCCATATGACTATATAAGCTATTGAGCTTAGATTGAAAATATTTTTGTGTTTTCAATTTCATTCTCATAGTTTTGTAGTTAAGTAGAGATAAAAGGTGGGTGCTGGAGGGTTGCATTAGATCCTAAGATCTAGGTGCAGTGCTCTCAGATCCAAAGCTCCTCACTGATGATGGCCACAAGCCAGAAACTAGTCTGGGGATATTGGATGAGTAGGCATTAGATAGGGATTTTTTGCACAAGCCTTCTGGCATTTCATTGATTACTCTGGTTGGCACAGGGTGGCAATACTGTATGGAGAGTTTTGCTTTGTTTATGTCTAGGGGTTCTGAGTAGGCCCAATATCTGTTCATCCAGAATGGCAGGGACTTCTCTTTAACATGTCTGCTTTCATTATCACTTGGTGGTTGGATCTAGGAGACATTTCTGGTATTTTTCAACAGCTCTCATGATCGTTTGATGACTGGATTCAGGAAACCTATCTGGTACTGTTCCATGGCTCTCACGATCATTTGATGGCTGGATTCAGGAGAACTTGCTGATGGCAGGAGCAGAGCTGGGTGGGCACACTGACTGGGGGTTCCTACCCCATGATCATTTCACTGACATGAGTACATTTGTGCTTGAGATTTAATTATAAATTTCTTCTTTGGTTTTCTTTTTGTTTTCTACAGCACTGGTAAGGATTCTTTTATTTTAGGTTTTCAAAGACCAACACCTTCCCACAAACAGTTCTCTACTGCACTAATACAAATTGTCTAGTTGAAAACCATCTTGAAGTTTACCTCAGTATCATTTAAGAAAATAATTAGAACTGGGAATTCTTTAAGTTCAAACAAGCAAGTTCAGATAAATCCAAAAAGTTAGCATCAGTGAGTGAGTGATTGACTTAGTGACTGATTAACTGCTTGTGCCGAATTGAATGCCTGTGCCCAATTGATTGCCACTAAACTGGTGAACAGCATTTAGCCCTCCTCATTAGAATTCAATCTAATTACCCCTCTGAAACACATTTAATTAATTAAATTTGACTTTTGTTAGTGGATTCATACAATGCGCAAAGCATTCCTATGACATCCACTAATTAAGCTCAAGAATTTATTTATTTTTAATTCAATTGATTATTTACTCAGACCACTATCTGATTCAACATACACAAACAAAAAAAAAAGTTTGATTATATAAGTTATTTTCCGATAATCAGATTCCATTTAAAATATATTTTTAATTAAATTAGATATCTTTCCCACACACATTAACATAAATTTCAACGAACTCTTTTGTCAAGTTGAAATATTTGATAATTAAAAAAAAAAAAAAAATTACTTATCTATTAAAATGAACTTGCCTTCAGGCTTTTTTTAAATTTAGAACAACGAGTTTGTAGAGAAAGATATCTAGTACAACTTTTGATTTAAAATTACTTATATGTTAGATTTTTAAATATTACAATTTCCCTTTCTTTTCACAAGCATTTAACAAACAAAAAAAAAAATTATACATACAAATTACGCATACACATCTTTGCGTTTATAAAAAAAAATGAACATAAAATAAGCATATAGCTAATATGCTAATACTTCAAATTATAAGCCTTAACTATTGGCTTTTCTTGGGTGTGCGAGTATATGACATATCCACAGACATCTCTCACTTATTTTATAATTTGACTTGATTAAAATTTATATAGATGGCATACCCACATATTTGATGGCTTTATTACGTATTTTAGGCCATTTTCTTATGTAATACCATCTTATGCTTGGCCATACGAAGTGTGCCTGTTATAATATATATATATAACGCGTTGTGTCTGGAAATGATTGATATTATCTTCCCTGTTAGAATATATATATATTTTTAAGATTATAAATAAATTTTCAATAAAATATTGATATGCATGGATGTTAAATATTTATTAACTGTACATTTTTTAAAGAAATGTTTTTTGAAAATGAGAATTTCAGATAGATAAGTCGAATTATATTTATATGTTGGACTATTTTCATCATCTAATATTAAATATTGATATAAATTTTTTTAACTTTATTTAAATTTTCCAATTACATTGAACTGAGAGTAATAGCACACATTTTTGATTAGTTCTTCTCTCTTCAGATGTTGTTGGCCAGACCAGTGACAACTACTACAGGAATCGAACCTGGACTATTAGATTTTTGATTATTGAATGTTAAGGTAACACTCTAACCAACTGAGCCATTCTACCAAAAATCAGTAGAAATTTTATAAATTTACCTATGAGATCCATGTTCGATTCTCTGGTGCTGCAACTGGTCAGGCCAATAAGACCTAAAGAAGAGAGGAGAATAATACTTGAAATGTTGAGTGTATACTAACCTGCATGCTATTTAGTAACAATTGAATGTAATTGGAAAATTTCAATAAAGTTTAATTTTTTTTAAAAAGATATTCAATATTTAATATTAGATAATGGAAATAGTTCAACATATAACTAAAATGCCACGATCGTTTATTGCAGACAAAAAGTAGAATATGTTAATTAAATGTTTCAGAACTGTAATTAGGGAATAAAAAGTATTTCTTTTAATGATATTAAATTATATTTCATAATCCAGTTATGTCTAATAATTCCAATAAATCAACTATCGTATAAAAATTATGTTTAAAAATGAATGTTCATTTACCCATCTCTAGTTATTGTGTAACCATTAACTATCTGGAAAAGAATAGCTAAACATTCAGGTAATAATCAATGACCTGAATTTGCTTGGGAAATTATTAATATATTCTAGCCTCATGCAGATTTGAACCTTAGTTCATAAGCATGGCAATATCCTAAACATTACACTAATCAGACTTAATATTATTAAAAGAAGATAATTATCTTTAGTATATAATGCATATCATAATACTGTATCCTTTGCTTTATAATCAGAATTGAATATTAGAGATTATAATAACGTTTAAAGATAAGGAGAAAAGCCCTTATATAAAACCACTCACTTTCTTACTGCACGATCACTACCTTTTTACAGTAAAATTTTCGAAGTATAAAAATGCTTCATATTAATTATTTAAAAGAATTTAAAAAATAAGGAATTAATTTTTGTGGATGTTCTGTACTTTTAGATTATTTATATTAATATATTTTAATAATTAAATAATAATGTACTTTATTATAATATGAATAATTAAAAACTTTACGATATCCGAATAGAAAACTACAGAAATGGTAAAGTTTAATATCTCTGCACAGAAAATATGTTAAGGATGTATAAGGTATATAGAATATTGTTTATATTTTCCATGCTTAAAAAGCATTTTTATAAATGCATAGAGATTAATAAAATTTAATTTATAAGTCTTAAATACAAGACTATAGTTAAATATAAATGAATCTGCAATTTAATAAAACCAGAATCAAAAAACAAGTTTTACATAAACTTCTTAAAAACTAAGTAGACGGTAATTATTAAGAATAAGAATAGAAAGAGATTGTAATTGTTTTAGTTCAACATTAAATAATCAAAGCTAAATTATTTATATTCATTATAAATGAATTCTGCTTTTCTTTTTTTCTTTATTATTGTAATTTTATTTTATTAAAATCTTTTGTCTGTTCACGACAACGACGTAATTAATCTATATTAGACAAATAATGAAACAAAAAAATATTTTATATAAAAAAGTCAATATTATATTTAAGTTGATCTTCATGACATAATTTTTATATGTTAAATTATAGATTATTACATAATAAGTAAAATATATTTTGTAATAGGGAGGGGGGATTAAAAAAATATAAATAAATATATAATATTACTACATTTAAATATAAAGATTAATTATGAATATTCAATAAGCAGTTCCAACAAAAAAAATTTCTGATGCTTTGCTGGATAAGATGTTGGATTATCAAAAGCTAAGTGCTTTTTCCAAATCATCCTTTTTTTGCCTCTCTTTTACTTACTGTTATTAATTATTTAAGTTTGAACAGAACCTTGTCCTCATGACCTTCTAATGCTACCAGTCACCAACCTATTCTAATAACTGAAATACAGGCTTATTATATATCTGTATCAATATATGTAATATATAGGGTATATGAGCACTGACTTTCACAAGACACAACACTCTACACTCTATCTCATATACTGATACACTTGAACACATATCTGTCGAAAAGATAAATAATCACCAATATACGTATTTCATGCTAAACCAACAATCATCAATTGGTCCAGATTATCATCTCTACACATACATGCAATAAGTGGTCAGATATATATTAAGATAGCCAATCTTCATACTTTAATGGACAGGCTTCAATCCACTCCACACTCCAACTTTTCTACCGTCCATCCAATTGAAAATCTGATGATGGAATGCTCTCTAAATGTGGAAATGAAAATTTGTTTGGATAATTCATCTCTATCCTTTAACTATATATATAGCAGTTTATGACTCCAACTCTCCTTTTCAGTCAGGCGTTGTTAGCCGAGAGGTCATCGCATCCGCCTTGCAAACAAGTAATTGGTTGCAGACGGTTGTAACTTCGCGTCCCGGCCGATGCTATGACATATGAGAAAAAAAAACCTCTCCTTTTCATTTTTTTTAGTGCAAACCCTTGAACCTTAAAAAAACAATGATGAAGACATGTTTAATAAATGGGAGTTTCTAGTTGTGATTTTTATTCGAGGCAGTGCAAACACTAATGTGTTTATGTTGGAACTGGAATTGGGACAGAAGTTTCAGAGAAGCAAAGATTTTTAAACAGCCTATTTAGTATATTTCTGCATATGGTTTAAAAATAGTCTGACTACAGAAATTGACCATTGAAGGATCATTCATTAAAATGATTAAAATAAGTGTAATATCAGTATTAGTCATAAAACAAGAGGCAATATAGTAATGTGGATAAATATTTTAGATTATTTTTTTCTAAATATAGATATATGAAATATGAAAACTATGTTTGATGCAATTATTCAAGATCTGAATGAAAGACAACATTTGTAGTTAAGACTGTCAAGATTTAAGATGAATATGGAGCTCTTAGCTAATCTCATTTTTCAGAGGATGAAAATTGAATAAAATGGGTAAATGGTTACAGGTTTTTTTGGAAGAGTAAATCAATTAACAAAATAAGACTACAAGTTACTGACTTTATTATAATTAAATTAATACCTTCTACACTTATAATCCCTCAATATATCAATTAAAGATTAATGGTATTAAAATTTGGTTTGTACAATGGTACCAGTTGTCATTTTATTAATGCATATGATCCACTATTAGTTTCAAAGAATTCAGAAATAGAAAACTAATTTATTACTGGTTAACAATTATATCAATTTCATTAAAGGGCTAAATTGTTCTTTTTTTAGAAACTTTACTGCAATTATTGGTACAAAAAGTAAACTTTGGTTAAACATAACCTAATTCTAGTGGAATTTTTGCACAATACATAAATTAACTGTAATAAGTATTTTATTTAGATTGAAAAATTGCTACAAAGGAACATAGATACATCTATACTTAAAACCAAAGGCATGGTAATATATTACACTATGGGCAAGAGAAGTTCATTGACTAATATGTTCCAAGATTAAAAATGACAGTTACATTAAAAATAAGCCTTATTTCAATAATATTTGCAAAAAACTTCATGTTTGTTATTTAGAACATCTACTATTCATGCTAAACTTTAACAGCTATTAAATACTAATTGTTATTTGGATTTTCAGAATCACCATATTAAACCACTAAACATCACATGATCACTATCTCATACTAGCACATAATTGTTATTAAACAATTCAAAACAAAGCAAAACTCTCCATATAGTAGTGCCATCTTGTGCTAACAAGAGCAATCAATGGATGCCAGAAGGCTTGTTGATTTCTCTTGTTAGCACAAGATGGCACTACTATATGGAGTTTTGCTTTGTTTTGAATTATTTAATAACAATTATGTGCAGGTATGAGATAGTGATCATGTGATGTTTAGTGGTTTAACACCAATCCTGCCTAATAGGATAGAGGTGGCTATGGTTGTAAGAGAGCCAAAGATACCAAAATATATGGGTGCTGAATTGAGTTCAGACCCATATGACTATATAAGCTATTGAGCTTGGATTGAAAATATTAATTGTGTTTTCAAATTTCATTCTCATAGTTTTGTAGTGAAATCGAGTTAAAAGGTGGGTGCTGGAGGGTTGCATTAGATCCTAAGATCTAGGTGCAGTGCTCTCAGATCCAAGGCTCCTCACTGATGAAGGCCACAAGCCAGAAACTAGTCTGGGGATATTGGATGAGTAGGCACTAGATAGGGATTTTATGCACAAGCCTTCTGGCATCCATTGATCGCTCTTGTTAGCACAAGATGGCACTACTATATGGAGAGTTTTGCTTTGTTTTGAATCACCATATTACTGACACATGGAATTTTCTTAAGAAGTGTGTTATGGATACAAACAAATATATTGTTGGCTTTTAGTGCAAAGAATAATCACAAATAGTTGTTTGACAATCCATTATTAATGATTTTGATTAAAAAGATGTGGCATCAAGTATTTGGGCTTATAATAAATTGAATATGAAGTTTCATTAACATTATAGAGATTTAAAACAGAAGTTCATTATCTAAGTAATTTGTAGATTAAAACTGCAAAACAGATACAGTCATTAAACATGGCAACTTTAAATTTTCTCTGATAAGTAATGTATGGACCTAAAAAATAATATCATAATCCTACTAAATTCATTATTTAGAACCAATTACATTTTTATTGTGAACCTAAGAAAAGATTTACTTGTATTAAGTAATAATAAACTTCTGACAGAGAATTTCATGATTCAGTAATTTAAATTGGCACTTTTAATAAAGAACAATTGTTCAAAATTAGCAACATAGTGATTACTTCTAAAATACCAAACATTACATTTTCTGACGATATGTTTGGTATAGAATCTTTTTTTAAAATGCAACTATCATTTCAAATTTGAAGGATATTAATTTACAATCTGAGTTTTTGATGCAAAAAGGATGTTAAATGTCAAGCGTTGGTGGCTTAATGGTTAGCATAGATGCCTTCCAAGCAGATGGCTCGGGTTCGCTTCCCAGTCAATGCTTTCACACATATACATATAAAGAGGATGTTAAATTCAGAAAAAAATCAATTAAATGAACATTAAAAAAATTGATTTAGAAATGATTTAAAGTTGTATTTGTAACCTCAGAAAAGTAATTAATAGAAGTGACTATTTTCAGAAAAGTATTATTGTTATACTATAGTTGTCTTTGAGTTAAACCCAAATCCGTGATTAAAGACTCAAATTTTGGAAGATGATTAAAATATTAATCCTTTTATGTGATGACAAATGATATTTTGAATAGACAGAGGTATTTTAATCATATTTTTAATAATGATTAAAGAATTAAGTTGATAAATTTTAATGATATATCTATTCTAGCTACTCATTTAGATCTGGACAAAATCATCCAATTTAGACATGTAGAATGTATTATGTAATCTTAAAAGTGGAAAGCCTATAAATTCTAATGAGATATGTGGAGAAGCTTTAAAATATGGTGATGATATGTTAGTTTCAAAGATATTAAAATAATTTTTTTTTAGGAAAGTAAGGATTTATGAAGTTGGGCCAGGTGTTAACAATATTTTTATCATTAAGATATTTTTTAATAAAAGGGAATGTCATTATTATTTATTAAAGCAAAAGTACTTTTACAATTTTATTTAACTAGATTGCTTCCAGTCATAGATGAATAGTTACCAAAGACTGTGTGATTTAGGAAATTAAAAAGCATTATGGATATATTTTCTATTTTCAAGAAAATGAAAGAAAAATATCAGAGACAAAGGCATGTTTTGTACATTGCTTTAATTGATTTGGGCAACACATTTGACTCTATTAATTGACTAGATATGTTGCAATATTTCAAACAAATTCTTGTTTACTAAAATTTATTCATGTTAAACCAATTCTATATGATGGAATGGGAGGAAATATTATTAAACCACTAAACATCACATGGTCACCATTTCTTATGCTTACTCATAACTGTTATTAAAACAGGCAAAACTCTACATACAGTAGTGCTACTTAATGCAAGCCAGAGTAATCAATGGATGCCAAAAGACTTGCGCATAAAATCCCTATCTAAGGCCTACTCATCCAATATCCCGACTAATTTCTAGCTTGTGGCTTTTCCTCACTGATGAAAGTCACAAGCTAGAAACTAGTATGGGGATATTGGATGAGTAAGCACTAGATAGAGATTTTATGCACAAGCCTTTGGCATCCATTGATTACTCTGGCTTGCACTGAGTGGCACTACTATATGGAGAGTTTTGCCTGTTTTAATAACAGCTATGAGCAAGCATAAGAAATGGTGATCATGTGATGTTTAGTGATTTAATATTTCATCCCATTCCATCATATAGAATTGTTTAATATGTTTAGTGGTTTAACACCAATCCTGCCTAATTGAATAGTGATGGCTATGGTTATTAAAGAACCAAAGACACCAAAATTATGAGTACTGAACTGAGTTCAGACTTATATGACTATATAAACTAATGAGCTTGGATTGAAAATATTATTGTGTTTTCGATTTTACACTCATAGTTTTGTAGTTAAGTAGAGGTAAAAGGTAGCTGCTGGAGGGTTGCATTAGATCCTAAGATCTAGGTGCAGTTCTCTCAGATCCAAGATTCCTCACTGATGAAAGCTACAAGCTAGAAACTAGTCTGGGGATATTGAATGAGTAGGCACTAGATAGTGATTTTATGCACAAGTCTTCTGCGATCCATTGGATTACTCTGGCTTGCACTGAGTGGCACTACTGTATAGAGAGTTTTGCCTGTTTTAATAGGAAATATTATTACTACAAACAAATAATCTGAGGCAATTGAAAGCTTCAACTTTGTTTTTTTGATATTTATAATGGTAGTATTTGGAAATTTTTGTAAATATTTCATGATACAAACATTAAGATGCAATATATATTTAATGGTGTATATTTTGATATGAGTTTAAAAGCAAAAACAAGAATTTCATCTTCTTGGATTCTAGATTTACAATATGCTGATGATTATATTATTGTTGATTAGTTCATAAAACAATCCACAGAGGCTACAAAATGTTTTGAATGCAATATATAAATAGTTTAGAAATTAATCATCAAAAATCTCAAATACTTTATCATCTAGTGATCGAAGAATAATTTTTAACAACTTTCAGCTTGAATGATTATCTACTTAAAAGAATAAGCTGATTTAAACATCATGATAGTTTTTTTGAGCTTAACTTAGATGTTAAGATGCAACAGACACTAATAGGTTGCTTCTGCAAGTTACAAGTTAAATGATGGTTACACAGAGGCTAAACTCTCCATATAGTAGCACCACCAGTGCAAGCCAGAGTAATCAATGAATGCAAGAAGATTTGTGCATAAAATCTCTATTTAGTGCCTATTCTCCAATATCCCAAGACTAGTTTCTAGCTTGTGGCTTTCATCGGTGAGGAGCCTTGAATCTGAGAGTACTGCACCTAGATCTTAGGATCTTAAAGCATAAGAAATGGTGATTCTGTGATGTTTAGTGACTTAAATGATAGATTATTGCATCATTGTGAAATATCTACTGAAAAATAAATTAAATGCATATAGAGTTAATTTTATCTATTTAATTGTATGAAAATGAGATTTGGATCCTCTATTAACATAATATAAACATTAAGTTTTTTTTATTTAAGGATGCTCTACAAAATTTTTAAAATGTAAAAACAAGAGCATAATGCCAAACAATACGTTTTTCAACTAAAATATTTTTTAATATACTTAAATATAGATTTCATGAAAGGGGAAACCTTATTTACATTATAAATATTATCTCAAAGACACTATAAAATAATGCAATACTTATTATTTTCATAATTAAGG
Organism: Epiperipatus broadwayi; assembly: GCA_028023455.1. Taxonomy (NCBI): domain Eukaryota; kingdom Metazoa; phylum Onychophora; class Udeonychophora; order Euonychophora; family Peripatidae; genus Epiperipatus; species Epiperipatus broadwayi. The sequence goes on along the minus strand of JAQFVV010006279.1, from coordinate 1,343,039 downwards.
ATAGAATATAATGAAGAAGAACTACAAGATAATGAAACCTTTGAAAAAGAGAAGTTTATTGCAGAAAACATTAAAAGACAGCATTATAAATAACAAATAAACATAATAATAGATCAGTATTTACTATATGTCAAAGTAATTGTGATTTACAGATTAGTCTATAAAATCACAAAAATTACTTTTGGAGTAAGACAATTACTGTTACTACTACTTCTTTATCTTTCTATTTTTTTTTTCTTGGAATTGGAATGATTAAAATTAGATATGAGTGATTGCTGCTACCTTGTGGACACTATAATAACTATATAAAGAAAGATCTCATGCTCATATAAATGCACCATAAGCTAATTACCACACAAATTATATAATTATTCTCTCTTTATATTCATATAAATCTATCTAATAAATTTTAGTATATATATTAGCAGTGACTGATTCAGAGAGAAACATGTATAAATACAAACAAATAAATGTTAATGTTTTAAATATAATTTATTTCTTTTTTAAATTATAAAATATTAATAAATTTATTATCACAGTAAGATTACATATTAAATTACAAGAATTAAAATACAAGGAAATCTCATCCATCATTTTTCAAGGAATTGGAGAAAATAAATTATACATATATAAATGATAGAATAAAATACTACAAAAATTATAGAAAAAAAAGAATGAAATAATTCATTAAAATATGTGTAAAATATAACTCGAATTTTATAATTAAAAAAATTAATATTATTTGCAAGAGATGCATGTATATAATTTTAATATTACAATAATTACATGGGTTTAAGCATTCAAAATTAATATTAATTAGTGATTAGATAAGAGTACAATTTTAACAATATTATTTTAATCTTATTGACATTTGCATCTATTTAAAGAATGGAGTTTAGTGTACTTTTTTTTTAAAATGTCATAGCATCGGCCGGGACATGAACCCGCAACCCGGGCAACTGCTTGCAAGTGCAAGGCAGTTGCGCTGACCTCTCGACCACCAATGCAAGACGAGTTTAGTGTACTTGTAGAAGATTTAATAGACATTTAACAAATATAGATAATTAAATAATTGCCAAGGGGCAGGGGAATGGTGAGTTTGAGCAGTTTTAATTTTAGATGTAAAAGAATTTGAAAAAAAAAAATAATAACAAAATTATAAAAATGTTTGTAGAAGATTGTAAGATTATTTTGCATATTTTAATTTATTATTTGTAATTAGAATTTTTGAAAATATTTTTACAAGAATGTTTGATAATGAGTAAACTAATTAGTATAATATATATGGATGCCAATTTAGTTTGCGCTCATGGCCATTTTGAAATCTAAAGACCAGCCAAAACCAACGCTGACACATCCAACCAATAAATCACATAAATATTGAATAAAATTACTTTAAATTCATATTTTAGAAATTATAAGCTAGTAAAAATAATATGCTTTATTTCATGTGGGCTTATAGTATAATCTTTTAATATTTGAAAATTATAAGCTTGGTTTGATCAGACTTCTGCATCTGTTGGATGATCCTTTCTGACTGGCCAAACCATCCTTTGGATCGGCCAAAGTATCCTTCTCCCTTCCCGTATATTCCAGCGCTTTGCACCATCGTATTTCAAATATTTTATGAAGGTAAATTTAAAAAAAAAAATTCCTAATAAAATAAAGCATATTATTTTTACTAGCTTATAATTTCTAAAATGTGAATTTAAAGTTCTTTTATTCAATGTCATTTATCAGTTGGATGTCTCAGCGGTGGATTTTAGATTTTAAAATGACTGTGAGCACAAACTAAATCAGGACCTATATATCTGTACACATATAAACAGGTGTTTTATACTTGACATTTCAGATATAAAAAAATATATAAAGGAAAAATATCACGTTTAACTTAAATTGGCAATGAAAGATGGGGGGAAAAATGACAGTTCGAAAAATGAAGGATCCATAAAAAAATAACATATTTTCATGGTATTGATTTTGGGACTAATGAAAGCAGATAATGGATGTGAAAAAAAACCCCATACATGTGCAAACAATAGATTTGACATTTAATAAAAATGTGGGGTTGTAATAAATTAAGTAAACTTTTTATTTTGAAAATAATTATTTAAAATAGTGATTTTTAATTAAAACTTAAAATATTTTTCTGTGTATTATTTTTCCTTTTTTTATTATCTTTTTTTATTTGTTAGAAAAGCTATATAATGCCTGTGTATAAATGTGGCTTATGTTTATGAGATCAGGTTAATATGGATGCTAGCATTCTTGTAGAAGTAGTTTTTAAAAGTTATATTAAAAATACTATATTACTTTTCAATAATTTAGACATATTATTCTTTTTAATTTTGAATATGAACTTTCTTTAGTAATTTTTTTTTTTTTAAATCAGTCTTACTTATTTTTAAGAAGTGGATATAAATTTTTTCTGAAAATTAAATATTAATATTAAATATTGATTAAAAAATGCTGTTGATTTATTTTTTTAACATAAATAGTCCACTCATTATAACTTATAAAATCTCTGTTTCAAACTTTAGTTTATATAAGACAGGGGTCCTCAACCCTATGCCCACGGGCACCATGGCGCCCGCAGACCATTTTACGTGTGCCCGCCGCTATCCGAATACGATAAAAAATTATTTATCTGATACAAATAAATTTAATTTTTAAAATTTCTTATAAATTATTGTATTATATTGTAATCAAATTGTAGGGCATACTATACTTTATTTTTGAAATAAATATTTTTTGTACATTATGTGTATTATTAACAATATCCAACTATAAATTTACATTGAAAAAATAAATGGTGCCGCCACCTGGCCGGTATTATAGAATGTGCTCTTAAGTGCAAAAAGGTTGGGGACCCCTGATATAAGATAACAAACTGCTTTGAAAATTAAAAAAATACTAACTATAAATCAGATGACATTTTTTTTGTTAATTAAACTTTTTAATTTTGCTACATATATATTAAATTTATTTTCTGGAAAATTAACTCAAAGTTCAAAGTTTATTTTTAGTTCAAATGTAAAGAAATTATTTGCACCAATAATAAACATTTCCTTTTATTTATAAATAAATATATATTCATAATAATTATCTTTTTTTTTCACGATTCATAACTGACACATATTTTATATAATCTCAACAATAGTTAACAATTTTGATAAAAACAAACAATTTATACAGAAAACAAATAATCATATATCTGCATTTCAACATACTTAGATATTATAATGGAAAATTAATCACTATATATTACAATGATGGTATCAAGCTTACATGTTGGGGAACAAATTACATAATAACAATATAAAAGCTAATACTATATAGATAATAAATAAATTATGTAAAATAATTTTATCTATTATTTACCAAACTAATTCTAATCCTAATTCAGGCTGCTATTTAGTTATTTTTATAATAGATTTAACCAACTTTCATTTCTACCGAACCAATAACTATTTTATACAAACAATACAATTAAAATGAGTTGACTAATTTTTATAAAAAATGATAAATAAGTTTGCACATACATAATAAATATTACTTTTCTTATTGTTGAACTTTGCCATTAGAATGAGAGATCACAGCTTCGGAATAGAATTTATTGGATTAAATGAAGAAAGAATTAAGATGAATTTAGTAATACAATAATATTTAATTAATAACAATAATAAACATTAATATACTCATAAAAATTTTTTTGCAAAATATTTTTACAAACATACAATATAATTTATTAAGAAATTATATATCACATGATTACCATTTCTGGCATTCACTGATTACTCTAGCTTGCACTGAGTGGCACTACTGTATGGAGAGGTTTGCCTGTTTTAAGAAATTATATACATTAAAGATCTATCGATATATGTTTACAATGACATACTACAATATAATTACTAATTTTGGTAATCGCTGGAAAGACAAAAAATAATGAAAAAGTAAGACTATAATGAAATGATATTTTGATTTAAATATATTTTATCGAAGTAATGAACTATATTGTTTGATACATAATTAAAGAATGATGTAAATGTTAATATTGTAACTTTACAAAAGTTTTACCGTGAAACCATTATATTTCTAATCAATTAATATATATATATGTGCTCTGTGCACAGATAATGAAGCTATTAAACGTAAATAAAATTATTAAAAGATACCGCCAAGCACTTTCGGGACAGTTAATAGTCCCATATTCATGGCGACTTGTATTTGGTTAAGAACTGTAATGTTAATGCAAATTCATATGAAGATGTTTCATAGACCATTTTCAAGACAGAGAAAATTATAAAATTCATTGTTATCCTTTTCATTCTTGTTTGTAATAAATCGGTTGAAATGTTTCTAATGTTGATGAAAAAAAAAAAGGTTTTGGCCAAAATAAAGACTGTTATATATAATATCTAGCTTTTTTTTATTACTTAGATTTTTGAGTGAATAATAATCAGTTAGGATGTTTTATAAGTATTCATACTTAAATTTAAGATTCAATCTTGCAGTGATTTAGACTTAAAATTCTTTGTACAAATTACATAGCTTGCAGTTTAGATTGACTAAGGCTATGACTTATAACTTTCTTAGGTTTACCATAAAGTAAAATTCTATGCAGTTTTTTTTTCACATTAAGATTATGTTTCTTTGTTGGATAGTAATTAAGAATAATGAGGTTGGAAGTAAATTCTTTTAGTCAACTATCACTTCAGAACTGTGTGTAACACTAATTGTGAATGGTATTAGTCTCACATGGCTTACTATCAATTCAATAACTGAACTAATAATTATTTATAAGTTTTTCCTCTGAATTGGGCTGTAACCCAAGGACTTTGAGCTCCAGAAATCATCAGTCTAAGGCAAAATAATCTTTCATATTTTTTAATTGAAAACCAATTATTTATTGACATCAAATTTCACAATATAATTCAGAAATTTAGACAAACAATTATCTAATTTAAGAAATCAGTCAATATTACAATTAGCCTATTTAAAATTTTACTAATTAGTTTTTGAGCATAAAAAGATTTCTAATTTATTAATTTAGCATATGGATTTTTTGATTAACCAATAACAAAACACCATAAAGGATAGAGATTTCAACTGGGGAATAGAATCATCCCAGTGGCTTTATTAAGTCCTTGAATTCACCATAAATTTTAATTAATTATGTGGTTCATTATTTGTCCACATTTAAATGACAGATATATTACATTTATGAAGCTAAAGGGTGCAACAAACATAGGTTGTCTATAATCTGTTGATAAGACTCTAGTTGTGATTAAGAACATCAAATCCAAGTGGCTTTGGTTTGGATCTTGAAAAAGGAATTTGGCTGTAATCACAAAAAAATCTTTTCTAAACCATAATACTGTGGTTGTAGATTCTTGGTTTAGTATCCAAAAGAGGGAATCTTGATTGGAGATGTTTTCGATGGCAAACATTATCATGTTATTGGCAAGTCCAGCCTGTTTAACAGCTTGTTATCCATTTTACATGAAGCAATTTCTCTTCTGATATCTTATGGAGAAATATGTAAAAGAATAAGAGGCTACTACAAAGGAGTAAATTTGAATGTAACAGTAATATGAATGATTTCTTTTCATTTCAAAGCAAACATTTTTTGAAAGAGATTAAACTAATAATTATCTATTTTTTCAATCAAAATTAGGATTTCAATTCTTACAGAAATATTTTTAAGATAAAATACAGATTACTTATTTAAAAAAAAAATAAAAACAAAATATAAAATCAATTTAATAAAAAATTCTAACATATGACGAAGTACTCAAAAATAATCGGAATTTTGTAATAAAAAATTGTGTATTTTTAGGTGTTGCAAATTGAATCCCTTTCAAATTATTGTCCATTTGATGCAAAATTGTGTATTTTTAGGTGTTGGAAATTGAATCCCCTTCAAATTATTGTCCATTTGATGCAATGCACTGGTCCAAATATCTCTATCAGTTTTTCTTCTTCATCACTTTCAACCTGTTCTTTTGAGGCATTTTTTCATTCAGGTGCATAAAGAGAAGTCTCATAGAGTGAGATTTAGTGAATATGACTGATGAATAAACTGGATAATGCTATTTTTAATTAAAAATGGTTTTACACTCAAGGCAACCGTTTCTCCAGCTATTTTCCCTAATAGAAAACAGAAATTTCATATTATTCCAACTTTTCAGCTATTACAAAAATTGACAAATAAGTGAAATCCACTTAACAGAAACATTTAGTAGGTAACATCTTTACTTCATTCGATGATGATAGCAGACTAATGCAGGGGGATCCCCATAAAAGGCAACTAGTAGTGGAAGCATTCACACAATAGAGAATGATTCCTGTCATTTTTGGGTGATCTCTCATAGCTCAATTCATGTTATGTTACCAATAAATATATTAAACTTACATTCTGCATACTAATTATTTAAATTAATTATCATCATATAAGTAAAATTATTACTAACAATAAGATTAACTCAACATACAATTTATTTTGAATAAAATCTAATATATGCTTGGGTTGCAGATAATAATAAATTATAATTATAATCATATGGTTAATTGCTTAGTAGATCATCTTATGTTTTAGCAATGATAGGCAAGTTAAGTATAAACTGAGCATGTACATAAAAATTAAACTGAAGATAAGCTTATATATCTAGATATTTCAATGAACTAATAACACTTCTTAAGAGTTAATGATAATTTGCTATTACTTGTGATTATATTAATTTATTGAAAATTATATCTAAAATATATTTGTGCATTTTCCTCATTACAATCTTATTGTACAATGGAAAAAAAATTGCACAGAGGCAAAACTTCCATGTAGTAGCACCATTCAGTGCAAGCCAGAGTAATCAATGAATGCAGAAAGGTTTGGGCATAAAATCCCTATCTAGTGCCTATTCATCTAATATCCCTAGTCTAGTTTCTAGCTTGTAGCATTCATCAGTGATGAGCCTTGGATTTGAGAGCACTGCAACTAGATCTTAGAATCTAATGCAACCCTTTAGCAGCCATATTTTACCTTATTAGCTAACTATAAAGCTTTGAGTCCAAAATAAAATCACAACAATGTTTTCAATTCATGCTCATAATAATGCTTGTATAGTCATATAGATCTGAACTCAGTTCAGCATCCATGTGATGTTAAGTGAAAAAAGTTATGGAGAAAAACATTGAATTCTTTATAATATATAAATTGTACCATCAAAATGTAATTATTTGACAAATATTTTTATTTCATTTTTAATGATGTAATAGTTTAGTAATTACTTACTTGTTTTTTGACCACTTAAAGATACATTCCTGAGAATTTCTAATCTCTTGCTTTGCATATGGAAAATATTTTATCTTTATGAAATTTACGGATGACATTATTGGTAGAATGATTTTAGTTATGGAAATACTATTTTAACTTTAAAAGTTCTTTTTATTTCTTTGCTCATTAATTATAAAAATTCTTTTTATGAAGAATTGCCAAATCCATATAATATTAATATCATCTATGTTCTTTATTACTTTTTACAATGCTTTTTTACAATTCACTATTGACAGTTTCGATTGCCCCAGCAATCTTCGTCAGCAGATTCTGAAGAAGACTGCTGGGGCAATTGAAACTGTCAATGGTGGATTGTAAAAAATAATAAAGAACATAGATGATATTAATTATAAAAATAATATTATAATTTTAAAGGTTCTTTTTTGTTTCTTTGCTCATTAATTAAGACACTGAGATATGACTAGTTTGAAGACTTAATACTAGCTAATATGCATCTATTTCTACCATCAGTTATATATTTCTGAATGGGTTTTAAATCAGTTGTTATGAGATGCATCTGATGAAGTAGTAAAAATCAAAATTAATACATTTTTTTATCTACAAAAACCTGTCTTTACTGTATTCATTCAATGTTAAGTATGTTTTCATGTTTCATTATTTAGTTGTCAATGTTTTAAGTGTCATTATTATCTTCACATGGCAGTTTTGTCAGAAGTCTTGTATACTGCTTGGAAAACGTTAAACAATGTCAAATGATAGATTTGTACTGTTTTTGGAAAATGTATATTCAAATATCATTTAAATGAAAATTAAAGCAGCTTTTCCAATACTATGAAGAAAAAAAAAATAAACAAAATTTGTCATAATTTTTTTTATTTTGGACATGTCAAATCTAAAGCAAAAATCATTTTTTTGACCCAATGACCAGCAATACAGCCAATCATTTTGATTTTGACATGGCATCTCAAGAGCTGGGAGAGATGATTCATAAACATTAACTTGCACCAATATATCTATATTTTCTGATGTTGTTTTGAACTTTTTATTAGAGGGATCAATGGTCAAGAAGGGTTTTCATTTTTAAACTTGGGATAAACTTTTACACTAAAAAATAAATAAAATAAAAATGATGTCAAATTTACGTAAAAATAAAAAAATTAAATATTCCACACATTGTCAATCACTACTGAGGTGCATTCAATCACAAATGTCAGACATTATTGGCTGTACATGCATTGCTGTAGTCAGTCATAGACCATGATTATTAAAACAGGCAAAACTCTCCATACAGTAGTGCCACTCAGTGCAAGCCAGAGTAATCAATGGATGCCAGAAGGCTTGTGCATAAAATCCCTATTTAGTGCCTACTCATCCAATATCCCCAGACTAGTTTCTGTCTTGTGGCTTCATCAGTGAGGAGTCTTAGATCTGAGAGCACTGCACCTAGATCTTAGGATCTAATGCAACCCTCCAGCAACCACCTTTTATCTCTATTTAACTACAAAACTATGAGAACCAAAGACATCAAAAAGTATGGGTACTGAACTAAGTTCAGACCTATATGACTATATAAGCTAATGAGCTTAGATTATATTGAAAATATTATTGTGTTTTCAATTTTACTGTCATAGTTTTGTAGTTGAGTAGAGATAAAAGGTGGCTGCTGGAGGGTTGCATTAGATACTAAGATCTAGGTGCAGTGCTCTCAGATCCAAGGCTCCTCATTGATGAAGGTCACAAGCCAGAAACTAGTCAGGTGATATTGGATGAGTAGGCACAAGGGGATTTTATGCACAAGCCTTCTAGCATCTATTGATTACTCTGGCTTGCACTGAGTGGCACTATTGTATGGAGAGTTTTGCCTGTTTTAAAGAGTTATGAGCAAGTATAAGAAATGGTGATCATGTGATGTTTAGTAGTTCATAGACCATGAGTGACCAATGGGGGCATGGAATAGTCCATTTCTCACTACATGAGAACGCCAATTTCGAATCTATCCATATTTCATCTAATTCATAAAACACCATATTTTTTTATTTGTTTGAATTATATAAATATGGAAAAAATACACTGTACAAACTTATACACACCTGCACCTATATAATGTAATATAAGGGATTCGAACTCAGACATTCACACAATTCTCAACTCTCCATGCCATCTCATATTGCTGACCCACCTGATCTTACACATGTTGAAAAGATAAATAATCACCAATATACGTATTTCATGCTAAACCAGCAATCATCAGTTGGTGCGGATTACTATCTTCACACATATATACAATCAGTGCTCAGCTTTATATTGAGGTAACCAATCTTTATACTTTAATGGACAGGCTTCATTGTAATTATGTATGTGCGCTACCATTTCATCTAATTAAGGTGCTGGAATGCCATTCCACCGCGTTACATAACAAAAAAGCCCTAGTTTTCACTAGGAAGAAAGTTTGGAAGAGTATGTGATCCACGCCTACTTGAATATCTTTGCTACTAGAGATTCGCTTACAATTAGTTAACGTCTAATTCTTTTTTAGCTGGATATGGTTTTTATAAATAGTTTTGTCTTTGATGTTATTTCTCAACTTTTTGATTGGATCTGATCTTGTTGATAATTTCAATTTAGGATAGAATAGTGTGGCTGCTTCAATCATAAAAGTATATCCTAATGGTTAAAAACTGGAGTTTTTCATCTAAAAGAGCAACAATCTGTTTCAATGACTACAATAGAATGAACAATGCACCTTGTTTAGAGATACTTTCAAGGTTATATATATATAACATTCCGGTTGGGTTAAAAAAGAGGTGAATATTGACGATCTCTAGTAAACATTGAAAAAATTCTTCAGCGAACATACAATCTTACCTGTATTCAGGAGAATTATTGTTTCACAAGATGAATTAGTTTTATAACTTTTATAATTATGTTGTATTGTTGCATTATCCTGATACACTAGTTCCATCTCGAATGACCGGTCATTTTTTCTTCAGTCAAAATTTGAACGGAAACTTTTGCTTTAAGCAATTACTCTAAACTTAGCCAATTATTCGCCAAATTTATAATATTAAATTAATTTCACATAGCAGTTTCTTAACGTTATTTTTTTTTAAAAAAAATCTTGTATCATTTTGTAGGTCAAATGTCTAAATTGATTATTTATTACTGGCTGAACAGTTTCAGAAATAAATATTAGACAATCTTGCCTGTCATGACAATATTAATGATTATTATACATCCAGTTAAAATAATAATTTATTTGTTGATTTCAATTTTTTTTTTTTGATTCTATAATAAAACTGATATATTCTGGTTTATTTTGCAAATGATTTATTATTTCTCTAATGTTAATCATTGAACGTCGATCCAGCTGTGATGCGATGCTAGCAGGCAAAAGCATTGCTGCCCTCTGGTATCATTATTGATAATAAAATAATACGATTATTCAAATAATTTTAATATGCAAATATAAAGTAACTGTTAAAATAACAATATTTATAAGAAACTGCTGAACGCGTACTCTCTCACACACATAATATATATATAAGCGCATTATATGGGAAATAAAATACGTATTGCTTATTATAGTAAAGAAACTATTTAATAAATAATCGCAAAAAATTAAAACCGTAAAATATAATTTATAATAGAATTAACTCTGCCTCTCAGAAAGGAATCATTATCACTTTACTCTAATACAGACAAGCTTCAAAAAACAGTAGGAAAATTCCACAGATAAGAAGGAATTTGTTTTCAACAGACAGCAGAAGACATAAATAAACCTGTTGACAAAACAGCAGACGAAAGGCAAAAGATTGCAGACAAGTAGAACAATTGATCATATCAGTAAATTTCCGCTATCACAGATATTTATGCAGACCTAGGAATTAATTAATATACCCTATACTGGTTTTATTATTAATTGTGTATTTCTAGGTGCTAGTAGAAATAATTCAAATAATTTCAGATGTATACTTATATTTTAATTTATAATAATATATATATTGTTCAGTAATCTATTCCTCATTCATGACATTTCATATATATCTCATATTTATGTTTATAATTAGCCTTATAGTGTTAATATGATATCATTTAATAAACTATTTATATTAATAAGTATATGAAATTGAATTGCTTTCATTGTTGTTTGATATTAATTTGTACATAGCAATTTAGTGGTATTCAGATGCAATAGTCCAGGACAAAACAATAAAAATTGGGCAGTCATGAACCAATTTCAAACGTTGTGCCTAACAAAATTAGCAATCAAAGATCAAAGTCAAATTGTGTGGAAAACAAAGATTATTCAACTGATAAAAATTAGAGCAATTTAATAATAACTGAAACACACAGACTTATTATATATCTGTGTCTATATATGTAATATATAGGGTATATGAGCACAGACTTTTGCACGACCCACCACTCTCCACACTATCTCATAACACTGATACACTCGAACACATATACGTTGAAAAGATAAATAATCACCAATATACGTATTTCATGCTAAACCAGCAATCATCAGTTGGTCCAGATTACCATCTCTACACACATATGCTATAAGTGCTCAGATATATATTAAGATAGCCAAATCTCATACTTTAATGGACAGGCTTCAATCTACTCCACACTCCAACTCTTCAACCGTCCATCCAATTGAAAATCTGATGATGGAATGCTCAAAGGCCACCCTTAGGCCGAGATTCTTGTCACACCCATGTTGACATAATCCATTTAATACATATACAAGAGATGGGCAGACATCTCTACTATGTAATAACTGAGACACACAGACTTGAGTGTATCAGTGTTATGAGATAGTATGCAATTTTGATAATAATTTAAAAATTGATGGTAATTAAAATTTCTGAAGCAAACTGATTTCAAATAGCAAAATGATGTTAGTAATTCAAATTAATACAAATGAGTTTGACATCAAAAACATATTCTTTTTTTTCTCATGTGTCATAGCATCAGCCGGGAAGTGAACCCGCTAACCCGGGACAACTGCTTGTAAAGCAGCTGTCACTCTCGACGTATTCAAATGTCATTATATTTAAAACAAATAAATTGGTATTTCTGATTAATGTTTTTAATGATGTCATAAAAATTGATACATTACTATGTACAGGAGATCAAAAATTAATAGAAATTGCTAATTTCTGTGAACTCCAAATACTGAAGTCTATATTATAAATGTGCAACAGTTTAAATAATCATTTTTAACTGTAAATCACCTAAATATGTAGCCTGTTTTTATTTCTAAGACATGCCAAATCAAGGGGAAAGGCATTCCAAGAATATGATATAGTCCTGCCAGTTTGGCAAAAAATTGCACATTTGCAGATATATTCAAGGATTATCTCCAGAAACAACCCTTATTGGAAGAAGTTGAATGGAGCATACAACAGTTGAGAACTATAGATATGGTAGGATTTTGCCAAGCTAATAAACACTAAACTATATAGGCAAACAAAAAATAACAAACAGAATACACAAAAACCTTATAAAAAACAAAGGAATTAAGTGTTATTATTGTGGTTGTCAGAACTACATTTAAAATGAATGTAGTAAAAAAAATATTGCAAAAATTTTAGATTGAGGGACCACATTACTAGAGCATACCATAAACTCAAAAAAATTGGAGGAGCTACCAAAAATAACTTCCCTATAGACTCTGCAATGATTTGAACTATATAATTTCTGTAATGTTGAAACAGCCATAGGATCAAACAAAGTTTCACAGCTAGGAAACCTATTTTTCAATACTGAACAGAACCTAATCTGGTGAACTGATTGCCTAGAGATCTGTGACTAACTTTGACACAGCCATAGGATCAAATAAAGTTTCACATCCAGGAAACTGGACAGAACCTAATCTGGTGATCTGATTATCTAGAGGACTGTGATACAGTATTAACCCTAACAAGATTAATGAAGAAAGATAAAACCTCCTCTAAACCATTTTGAGAAAAGAAACTTCCAGGCAAAAAAAAATAAAAATAAAAACTATTGTTAAAAATTTAGAAACTAAAAAGTTCAAATAAATTAAGCTTATTATCAAAACATTCATAAAACAAATATCAATGGAGATTGTCAGTGGAGGGAAATCTCATTGATAATTAGTAAAGACTGGGAATCATTGATTAAAAATAATAATTGTGGTTAAAGTAAATCATCTTTAGAATATAAGAAAATGAAATAAAAATGAGAGGCATAGTTAAAGCTTTGGTCATATTAAACATAAAGTCAAAATATTCTGGTGTTGTAATAGTCCAGAAAAATACAAATCCTTTATTAGGCAAGAAATGGTTTAAACACTTGGGAGTAGAAATTTATATAGTAAAAATCTTATCATCAAAATGAAATTGCATACTAAACTTTCTTTATTGTTTAATTTATGTCAGGGCTAAATAAATGTATCACCATGCACATTGACTTATGCATAGGATATAGGTCAATAATTTTAAAATTCATTTTATCCAATCATGTAGTCAAAGAAGAGCTCCAGAAAATTAGAAATGAAGTGAATTCTCATGTTTTAAAATCTCAGATTGGCCATGCTCATTGTGGTAATTACAATACCAGATTATTTCCACTATCATAGGTACCAATGCAGACCTAATTTCTGATAGAGAACCATACTGGTTTTATTGTTAATTGTGTATGCTTATGGGCTATAGAAATAATGTAAGAAATGTTCTGATATATTGTATAATGTATATACTATTAGTTTTTTTTTTCCATATATCATAGCATCGACCGGGAGGCAAACCCACAATCGTCTGCAACCAACTACTTGCTTGCAAGGCGACTGCGCTGACCTCTCGGCTAACAATGCTTGACAAGTTTTTACCTTTTATTTATCACAATGTACATACTATTAGTTTTTACCTTTTATTTATTACAATGTATATACTATTACCTTTTACCTTTTATTTATCACAATGTATATTGATCAGCAATATATCATATATTTATTGCACTGTAATCAAATTTCATATAATTTTATATAATGTTGTATATATTTGTAATTAACTTGATATCAGAATCTGTCATTATTTAATAAACTATCCATACTAACAAGTAAACAAAGTTACTATTTAATTGCATATTCAGGTATAGTAATAAAATTGATGTAACTTCACAATAGTGAATTGGTCATTGTGAATATAATACATCACTCAGAAAAAAAACATTATACAAATGATCATTACAAGATAGCACTAACTTGATTCACAAATTACTGACTAGATAGGTACTGTTTTATTATGACAGTGGCAGACTTTATTCAGTGCAATGAACATGGCATATATTTGAAGAATTTTTATTCTATACTAGTTTTAGTAAGTATGCAAAAATATTGACTTGATTACATTCAGTAATATGATATGATTTCATTTAAGTTTGTAAATCAGTTTAAAATTTCAAACTGGCTGTAACTAAGTTTCCAGTTTTAGTTGATACTGGTATTTCGTTTAAGAGAAGTAAAAAAATGTTAACATAATTGATATGAAGAAATAACAGTCATGAAACAAATACTGTGAATAAAGATCAAAAGAGAAATATAAAACAATCGTGTGCTTCAATTTAAAATTTTTTATCAATGGCAGATATTTGCAAAAATATATTTTGATAATGTTCATTATGAGCTAAAAGATGACCAGAAATTTTGATGATGAACAGCAGTAAACTCTCCATCTAGTAAGCATAGGACTGATCATGTGATGCACCTTTAATGCTTTTTTTTTCATATGTCATAGCATCAGCCGGGAAGCGAACCCACACCCGTCTGCAACCAAGGCGGGTGCGATGATCTCTAGGCTAACAACGCTTGACACCACCTCAGTAGAGATAAAGCTTTTAACTTAAATCTTTGTTTCATCCTTTACTATTTAAAGTTATTGATCACTTTATTTAAACTTTTCAAATACATTTTATAGATCACTCTTTTACAAAAGACTCTTTGTTTTTTAAATAGGAAGTTTAATACCTATTTAATCTTCAAGTTCAGAATATCTTTTTCACTAATGTATGAATAATTTGTTGTCACTGTTTTGTTCACTATTTTTGGAGATAATTTTTTCACAGATAAGGAAGAAGAACCCAAGTGCCAGAAACAACAGAAAATACTTTTGTGGTGTTGTTTTTGAGGAAATGATAAAACAATGGCATGCCAATAGGTCTATATTGAAAAATAAAACTTTTTTATTTTCATATTTTATTTCTCTTACTGGTATTTTTCAAATACAATTAATATCATCTACATTATCTAATTTTTGTATTTCCTTTTTATATCAACTTATTTAAGACTTATATATATATATATATGTCTGTTTGTTAAAGAAAACATATCATGTGTCTAATTCAGCAATTAAGAACAACTATTTACCACAAACACTATCTCTGCATAGACACAAATAATTTTTGAAAATAAATTTATTTATACATTATATGGAATTAATATTAAACCATTAAACATTACACAATCATCATTTCCTATGCTTACACAAGCTGTGATAATGAAGATGATGATATGAGATGTGAATTCTCCTTTTTCAGAGTCAGGAATCTCTCAGTTACCATCTCCAGAGAAACTTGTTAGCCACTTTACCGTCCCTTTCCATTCCTTGCCCTAAATTTTCCCCATATTCTTCTCTATCTTCCTCCATCCCATTTCCACAACATAATCTTTGTCAACTCCATGGCCTTATTTTTTTCCAAAGCCAGTATAAAAACTATGAACCCATCTTCTGTATAATCACTTTGTTCATATTTATTCTCCCACAACTTCATTATTTGTGCCCTTTCTACTTGCAAGTATTTATATTCAATTAACAGATGCCTAATATTTTTTATGTATGCCTTCTTTACAGAACTTTCAGACTAAATCACCCACATTTATGTGTATATTTAAACTCTTTTTACTCTTCATACTAGTTCTCCATCTCTCCAACTCCTTATCCTTTATTAATGCATCTATTCTTCTTTCCCATTCCTTGCATCTATTATACTCAACAATTTTCCCAACACAATCATCCCACCTTTTATATAAGTATACTGAAATTTTTTTTATCTAAATCTTTTGCATACCATACCACCTTTCTCATCCATCTTGTTGCTTTCTGTTTACTCATAACCCAATTAAATACTAGTTTGGCTATTCACTTATTATCCATAAACTGCAATCTATCGAACATTTTCATATGCATCTCTCATATAAAAACTTGACCATCCCATTTATTCTTGAATTGCCTCCTTTGCCATCCACACATCTGCATCTAATACATGTCTTCCTACTTCTCTTTGTACTTTTTCTAAGTAATCTAACACCCCTTTACTTACACATAAAGCATCATTACTGTATGTTAATCCTGCTACTGCTATTCCCTTCCATACAATTCTAGCTACATCATATTTATTATATGTAAACACTGCTAATTTCTTTATCAATCCCTTTCTTTTCTTTGCTTCATTTACCAATTTTTTCTCCCATTCATCCAAGCAATTTCTCTGATTACTTAAGACAATTCCCAAATAATTATACCTGTTCACCATACTTAACTTTATATCCCCCAATAAAAATTCTTTGTCTTCTCTTTCCCCAATATTAATTATTATTACTTTTGATTTTTCTTCACTAAATTTAATCCAATCTCTTTATCATCCTTACACATGTCATCAGCATAACTTCCATATCTTCTCTTCTTTCTGTGCACAAGAAGACATCATCCACAAATAAAATATTCAATAATGTATATATTTTCTTGCCACCTATTAATGTTATCTCTGCTTCTCTTCCTGCTCTTTCTATTGCTCTCTCCATTTCTCTCAAATGCAACAAAAACAAAATAGATGACATATGACATCCTTGCCTTAGTCCCATCCCATTTTTAACTTTACTGATTCTATACTACCAAAATATGTGTAGTAATTATTTTCATACAAATGACAAACTCTCCATGCAGTAATGTCATCTAGTGCAAGCCATAGTAATCAATGGATGCAACAAGGTTTGTGCATAAAATCCTATACCTTTAAATTTTAAACGTGAATTTAAAAGCAAAAATTTTACTTAATGCATATGTCAGTGAGTTTACCATTGTTATTCATACACGCAACAACCCAGTTATAAATAAGTTAGAAATGTAAGAAATATCAAAAATGGATTTTATAAATCATACCTGAATTAAAAATTTTCTATATCAATGAAAACTTGCAATTAATCTCTGAGATAACATATTGACTTTTCTATAAATCTAATACTTTTTTTAAATTTTATTTAAAGTTAATTTCTGAGATAACATATTGACTTTTCTATAAATCTAATACTTTTTTTAAATTTTATTTAAAGTTAACAGTATTTCTGTCTGTTATCAAAGTATCAAATGTTTGTACTACAATTGTTAGTCATTGATTTAAATAAATTAGTTGATTTACTTTTTCTTAATAATTTATATATATATAAAACAGGCAAAACTCACTATACGTATTGCCACACACAGCAGCTAGAGTAATCAATGGATGCCAGAAGGCTTGTGCATAAAATCCCCATCTAGTGCTTACTCATCCAATATCCCCAGACTAGTTTTTGGCTTGTGGCCTTCATCAGTGAGGAACCTTCTGGCCTCCATTGATTACTTTATCTGCTGTGTGTGGCAATACGTATAGTGAGTTTTGCCTCTTTTAACAACAGTTATACACAAGCATAAGAGGTGGTGGTCATGTGATGTTATATATATATATAATTATTTTCATAATTAGTTTTAATTTCTGATTTTAAAACATCTTGTGTATATTTCAATACATACAGATCACCAATAGTATTAGCTGTGAATATAAATAAATAAATACTATCTAAGAGTCTCTTTACTGGCATTATAGAATATGATGTTGGCTTATTAGATATTGCTTCTGATTCCATTCTGTGCTTGTCATTTCTCCTTTTTCTACATTATCTTTGGTCATTTATAAGTGATATAAAGTCTGATCATCATGAATTTCGTATGCATTCAACTATTTGTGAGCTCTAATTGTCAAAACAGGACTGTGTGTTTGTGAATCACATTTTGATCATTTAACAACACACAGCATTTCTGATTGTAATATTTTTTTTATATTCAAATATATATGAGTATGCATAATTCTTACTATTAATAGTTACAATAATCATTCACAAGACATTATAATCATCTCCATTAAATTACATTATGTAATACACTTATGCATAAGTCATTTACATATAAAAACATAAATTAATGATGTATATGATTTTAATCAAAATATATTAAATTATAGTAAATACTTCATCTGTATGTTACCCTTCTTCACATTTATATATCATTCTTTCTGGAATAAAATTTTAGCAGGTTTTAGCCCATATATGTGGGATTCCACTTTTATTGTTAAAAGGAAGTTGCCTTGACAACAGTTTGAAATTGTTGATTGGTTTTTGATGATATATATATATCAATTTACATCAAGATACACAGTCTGGCTTAAGTTTACTCTCTGATTGTTATAGTTCTAGATAACTAAAGATCTAAAATACAATATGAAGTGGTCCATTTTATTACTGTAAAAAATTATTGAACATGAGGTAGTTGAATTATTATTTAAAATGCACTTAGTAAATTTCATATGACATTATCAAAACATAATTATATATGTGTGTATGTACATAAATAAACAGAAATTGATCAAAATAATGGAAACAAAGGCAAAACTCTCCATACAGTAGTGCCACCCTGTGCCAAACAGAGTAATCAATGGATGCCTGAAGGCTTGTGCATAAAATCCCTATCTAGTGCCTACTCATCCAATATTTCCAGACTAGTTTCTGGCTTGTGGCCATCATCAATGAGGAGCCTTGGATCTGAGAGCACTGCACCTAGATCTTAGGATCTAATGCACTAGTTTGGGGATATTGGATGAGTAGGCACTAGATAGGGATTTTATACACAAGCCTTCTGGCATCCATTGATTACTTTGTTTGGCACAGGGTGGCACTACTGTATGGAGAGTTTTTCCTTTGTTTATAACAATTATGTGCTAGTATAGAGATGGTCATCATGTGATGTTGAGTGATTTAATAATGGAAACACTTGTTATAACTTCATTAAATGATGTAGGGAGCATTTATATCAATAACTGCTTGTGTTTATATGGAATAAAATTAAATAAAATTTATGGAGCATTGATATCATTGTTCTTCATGATGCGGTGAATAGTTTAATACAATAACAAAGTGATAGTGTCAAGAGATAAAAGTTCAATTATTACCTAAGTAAAATTGAATAAAACTGCTACTTAGCCTAACTTTATGTTGCTCAAACATCACGTAACTTCCTGAATAATAGGTCTTTCATTTTTTATTCTTGATGGTGAAAAGGATAAAGTTCTCAAAAAAATAAAAAATAAAATCCGTGGAAGATATCACATTTTCATTAATTATTCATAAATAACGTTCTATTCTCAATAATATTTAAATCAGATGAGCAGTAGGTCATAGGAAATATATAACCGAATCCTCATGCTCTCAAACTAATATTTGACTATTGTAGGAATTGGGGCATTATGATCTCAGAAAGTGATGGTTTTGTTTATATCATAGGATGAATTCCTTTTTGTCCACAGATACATTTATGCAGAATAATGATTATACCAAGACTATAAATAATGTCTATTGATTGAATGTTCATAATATGATCAAGCACCAGATGTAACAGAATTGGTCCACAATCCATGGACCTTGCACTAAAGAGTTTATGAATCTACTACTGCTCCAAATCAGGGATAATATGGCTAGATACATTATGATAATTTGATTCAAAGTATTCCTTTGAAAACAGCATCAAATAAACCCTTTCAGTAATCAGAAAAATATATGAACAATAATTGTTCTAAACATGGCACATGCTTATGTATTAGTACCTCTATGCATGACATAGCATTCACATTTGAAATTCATGACTTTGAAATGATGCATTAATCATAAATATTTTATTGGAAAAGTGCCTAAGGACTGCTTTTGTTCTGATATGAGTTGCCCTGAGCAGTGATTTTTTTTATAGATGTTTTGTGTGTGTGCATACTGTACTCTATCAGTAAGCATTGATTTTGGTATATTTGGTCCTCACATCTTAAGTGAATGTAGTCATCAATCTTAAGATTATCAATATTGAAACATTAAGCACCAATGCTCCCTCTAAATATTGGATACTGGCAACTTTTTTTAAGGATCTGATTTTTTTCATAGTCTTATAAAACTAATATCATATTTTTGACTATTATTTTTTGCCACTTCCTAAAATAAGTGCATAGTGGCACAGTGATCTGATGTTCTTGTCTGGGCCAGATAAACCTTGATTTATTTTTAGATATCAAACTGTTTTAAGATTTTTTTAGATGGTTGGACTATATAGGTAACCATCTAAAAATGATCAATATCTAAATTGGTTAAATGAGCATCAGTAGTTATAATTACTATACTCATGAGGGACATGGACTGATGATAGTTATCTTTTATTTGGCCCTACTTTCTAAGGGTATAAAAAATGCTACTTATACATATATATTTAATTCAATGTTAATTATGTCAAAAACATAGTACTAATAAAACAATTGTTCCAGTTATTAAGTCCAACATTTGTATACATATATATCAAATCATTGTACAAAAAAAAAATAAGAGAGGAATTACAATTTTGTATTATTTTATCAGATTGCAATTTTATTTGTGAATAATTTATTATATAAACATACTCTATATATGTGATTTGAACTCAGACTTTCAAGAAACCTTCAACTATCCACACTATCTTATACTACTGATACACATGACCACACACATGTAGAAAAGATAAATAATAACCAATAAACATTTTATGCTAAAACAGCACTCATCAGTTGGTCCAGATTATCATCTCCCACACACATGTATATATAATCAGTGCTCAGTTTATATTAAGATAGCAAATCTTTATACTTTAATGGACAGGCTTCAGTCTACTCTAATGTCCAACTCTTCAGCCATCAATACCATTGAAAATCTGATGATAGAATGATAAAATCCCATGCTGATGCCAATATTGGTGTTATGCCCATGTTGATCTCAAGCCACTCTAACCCCTCATGTATAAGACAGTATCCATTTAAATACAGAGAAGAGGGATGGGCAGAATGCAGGCTTAATATGTAAGATTTGAAATACAGGCAGGGAGTTTGAATTCAAACTTTCAATCAACCTTCAAAACTATCCATCATACTACTGACACACATGACCACACACATGTAGACAAGATAAATAATCACCAATATATATACTTTGTGCTGAACCAGCACTCATCAATTGGTCCAGATAATCATTCCCAAACACATATATAATCAGTGCTCAGTTTATATTAAGATAGCTAATCTTTATACTTTAATGGACAGGCTTCAATATACTCCAATGTCTAACTCTTCAGCCATCCATGCTGAGCACTGATTTTATATATACGTGGGAGATGATAATCTGGACCAACTGATGAGTGCTGGTTCAGCATGAAATACGTATATTGGTAATTATTTATCTTTTCTATTTGTGTTTGATCATGTGTTCAGTAGTATGATGGATAGTGTGAATAGTTGAAGGTTGCTTGAAAGTCTGAGTTCAAATCCCCTATATTTACAATGAAGTTCCAGGTATAAGAATGCCTGTATTTCAAATCTTAAACATACTATATAGAAAATTTAAAATAATCATTTTAAAACAAAATTGAAACAGACAACTAAATAAAAAAAAAATTATTTAATACATCATTCTGGCTTTTATTCCTTATTGAAATCTTATCAAAATGTTTCTTTTTATAAAATAACATGCAATGTGATGCACTATGACTTCTTCTTTATCAGAGTCAGAAATCTCACAGCCAGTATGGCCAGAGAAACCTGTTAGCTATCTTTCCTTCCCTTTCCATTCCCCACCCTAAGTTTTTCCTATATTCTCTATTCTTCTCCATTCCTTTTCCACACAACATTATCTTTGTCTACTCTATGGCTTTATATCTAGATCCCCCTTATCTTTTTCCAAATCAACATAAAAACCAAGAACTCACTTTTTGTATACTCACTTTGTTTATATTTATTCTCCCACAATTTCATTATTTGTACCCTTTCTGCTTGTAAGCATTTACATTCAATTAACAGATGCCTAATATTTTCCATGCCTTTCTTATATAACTTGCATATACTAAATTACTCACACTTCTCCATTTATGTGTATATTTCTTTGTTGCTAATAATCCTGTTTGAGCCTTAAATAGTAAACTACTTTCCTTGCTATTATCATAAATTAACTCACACCATATATTCAGTTTATTTCTATATATATTTAAACTCTTTTTACTCTCCACACTAATTCTCCATCTCTCCAACTATTCTTTTCTATTGCATCTATTCTTCTATCCCATTCCTTGCAACTATTACACTCAATAATTCTTCTAACATAATCATCATACCTTTGGTATAAGCATATTGACATAAATTCTTTATCCAAATTTTCTGCATACCACACCATCTGTCTAACCCATCTTGTTGCCTTACCTTTACCCATAACCCAATTAAATACTATTTTTGTCTATTATCTTACTATCCATAAAGTGCAATCTACTGAACATTTTGATTTTTCTTTTTGAATCTCTCATATAAAACTTGACCATCCCATTTCTCTTTGAATTGCCTTTTTTGCCATCCACATATCTGCATCTAATGCTTGTCTTCTACTTCTCTTTGTAATTTTTCTAAGTAATCTAACACCTCTTTACTTACACATAAAACATCATTTCCATAAGTAATCCTGCTACTACCATTCCCTTTCATACAATGCTGGCTACATCATATTTATTATATGAAAGCACTGTTAATTTCTTTCTTTTCTTTGCTTCATTTATCATTTTTTCCCCCATTCATCCAAGCAATTTCTCTAATTACTTAATACGATTTCTAAATGGTTATATTTGTTCACCACACTTAATTTTATATTGCCCAGTAGAAATTGTTTGTCTTCTCTTTCCCCAGATTAACCATCATTACTTTTGATTTTTCTTCACTAAATTTAATCCCTATCTCTTTACTCATCCTTGTGCATGTTCTCAGCATAACTTCCATATTTTCCCTTTTTTCTGCACACAAGAAGACATCATCTGCAACTATTAATGTTATCCTTAACCCTCTTCCTAGACTTTCTATTGCTCTTTCTATTTCTCTCAAATACAACAAAAACAAAATAGGTGGCGTAGGTCATCCTTGCCTTAGTCCCACCCCATTTTTAACTTTAACTGATTCTATACTTCCTAATTGATATATATATAAAATTTATTTTTATACAATCTCTTAATAAGATCCACTAAAGCTTCATCCATTCCCAAATTTATTAAACTTACCCATTTTCTATTTCTGTTTACTTTATCATATACCTTCTCTCTCTCTCTATAAAAAGCATTTCTACTCATATCTATAAGTTGTGTAACTACAAATGAACAATCTCCTATACACCTATCTGATCGAAAACCTCCTTGCATTTCTCCCACTATATTATTTTCTTCCATCCATTTTGCGATCCTTCCAGTTACTAAATATGCGAAAACTTTATATAACATGGACATTATCGATCATCATCATCAACAACCATTATCAATCCATTGCAGGATGAAGGTCTCTCCAAGTTCAATCCATCTCCGATTTTTAGCTTCTCTTCTCCACATCACCCCTGCACACTTTCTTATTTCATCCATCCATCTCACATGTGGTCTCTTTCTGGATCTTTTATAATCTTTTGGAATCCAGTTTAAGATTTCAATTGTCCATCTATTATCATTTCTTTTAGCAATATGTCCATCCCAACTCTACTTCAGTCTTTTAACTTTTTCAATAAGGTCAGTAACACCTGTTTGTTCTCTTACCCATATATTGGGTTTTCGATCTCTTCTTGTTACTCCTAACATGTATCTCCCCATACTTCTTTGAGTGGTCTGAAGTCTCTGTATTGCTCTTCTATTAAGTTTCCAAGTCTCAGATCCATAAGTAAGAACTGGTAAAACACATTTATTAAAAAGGCATATTTCCTTTCTGTGTCAGGCATATTTCCTTTCTGTGTCAAGTTATATCTACCAAAAGCACTCCAAACAAGTTTAATTCTATGATTAATTTCATCCATTATGTTTCCATCTGTATTAATAATTTGACCAAGGTATTTGTAACTGTTAATTTATTCTAACTCATCATAATCAATCTTTATTTTCATATTTTGAAAAAATTCATTGAACATTACTTTAGTCTTTTTAGCATTTATCTTTAGTCCTACTTTCCTACTTTCATCTGATAACTCCTGCAATATTTCCTGCAACTCTAAAGCATTATTTTCAAAAACAACTGCTTATGTAAATAATATTTATTTTATAAAGCGCAGATAGTCAGTTGAAATTAAATTGAAAGGCTGCGAACCTCTCATGTTTATTATAATACTTATCTGACAGCCAATCAGACATTATGGTGGCTGTCTGAATAGTGATCAAACCTGTAAACACAAGACAGAGAATTTTACAAGAAAAGAGCAGTCCACTCTCTTCTTTACTTGTCTTTCTATATAGCTAAGCCAGTCTGAAGAATTTAGGTTTGAAAGTGAAGCATGAAACTTTAAATATCTTCACATTTAACTCACTGAGTCTAAATTACAAACATATAGCATGAAATCCTACGATTTTTAAAGCTTCATGCTTTCAAACCTAAATGCTTCAGACTGGCTTAGATATATAGAAAGACAAGTAAAGAAGAGAGTGGACCACCCTTTTCTTGTAAAATTCTCAGTCCTGTATTTATGGTTTGATCACTATTCAGACAGCCATCATACTATCTGATTGGCTATCAGATAAGTATTATAATAAGCATGAAAGGTTCACAGCCTTTCAATTTAATTAAAAATAACTGCATTATCTGCAAAATCTAAATGACTTAAATAATCTCCATTTACTTTCACTACTTTAGCTTCCCATTTTAATCCACAAAATACTTCTTGCAGCATTGCTGTAAAAAGTTTTGGAGATATGGAATCACCATGTCTTATACCCTTTTCAATGTTGACTTTCCCAGTATCCTTATGTAATCTAATTGTTCCTATTGCATTTTTATAAATATTCTTTAAAATATGACAATATCCTGGATCTATACATTGATGATCCAATGCTTTAATCATTGAAGAAATGTTTATAGCAGTCTATAATTACATAACTTTCTATGATCCTTACTTTTTTCTTTAAATAATAATCTTACTCTTGTATTACTCTAATTATCCGGAAAAGCTCTCTTCTGTGTCATCTTGATCAACTACTTTACAGCAACTTCACTTAATGGACATTATTTACATTATATTACAATAAATATAATTTGTAAATACATATATGGCATTTTATTTATATTATATATGTATATAATAAACTAAAGAAAAACTTTAAATATTTACTATTACATCTTTAATTAAAAATAATAAATATTTCAATTATAGAAATAATAGTTTAAATAGAGCTAATTTAATAATTTTAAAAAATTTAAATTACATCTTTATTACTTAGTCGTATTCTTATCAGAAAGATTATAGAGGACTCTGTAAGCTTTCTGATGACGGTACAATCAAGTAACAGAAAGTTTTTAAAAATTATAAAATTAATTCTATATAAATTATTTTGTAACTACACCATTTATTAATTACACCTATGTGACTGATTTAATAATATTTAATAATTAAATTACAAAGCATAACTTCTTTTTTAAAAAAAATATCTATTTTCATTTTATTTATTAAAAGAAAAATGTGATCCGATTCAATAATTTATGAACAGTAAAATATATCTGGTAAAGAGATGTTTTAAAATGCAAGTAGGAAATAATATTTAACTTAAATTTTAAAATTAATGGCAATTTGCAATGAACGACTTTTATATCCATAACAGATTTTTCTGCTGGCAAGATATTTGATAAAGCTATATATTTTTAAAAGAATATTTGAAAATGAACATATAACTGTATTTTAGAAAAACATTTAAAATAATCTGCCCAATATCCTACGGAGAAATAAAGAATACGAATAACATTAAATCAAAAGTTTATATATAGTTTTAGCATAAAAAGCATCAGTTATTATATCTAAACAATGACAAATAAGAATAGACGCAGTTAATTCTGTTTTAACCCACACGTAACCATCACAAAAAATAATGTTGATTTTTTAAAAACATTTAATTGTAATCTTCACGAATTTTAATATAGCTTTGTCAAACATTAGAGATGTTAATATCTACTACTTGCAAAACATTTAGAATTAGGGCACAATAAAAACACATTAGCTACTTCTAAAAAGATTACAAACCTTATTAAAAATGGAATGAAAATGTATAGGATATTAAAAACAGAAAGAATTTTTTAAAAATAAAATTAAAGAAAATGCTTTTTGAATAACAAAAATGATTTTCAAAGCTTAAAAAATATTCACGATTTAATATTTCTATAAACTTAAACAAATACTTATAATATATAGGATATATGAGCAAAGACTTTCACCTGACCCACCATTCTCCACGCTATCTCATAACACTGATATACTTGATTACATGTATGTCGAAAAAATAAATAATCACCAATATATGTATTTCATGCTAAACCAGCAATCATCAGTTGGTCCAGATTATCATCTCTACACATATATGCAATAAGTGCTCAGATATATATTAAGATAGCCAATCTTCATACTTTAATGGACAGGCTTCAATCCATATGTGTGTTTAAGTGTATCAGTGTTATGAGATAGAGTGGAAAGTGGTGGGTGAAGTGAAAGTCTGTGCTCATATACCTTATATATTACATATAAAGATACAGGTATACAATAAGCCTGTATTTCAATTATTACATAGTAGAGATGTTTGGTTTACTTTAGCGTCCACATTATGTTCGCCGCTTTTTTTTAAAATTAGAACTAAATTATTATTCGAAAATCTTACATATTTACTATTATATTACATTTACATTAAAATTTATTAAAATGTAAAAGATAATATAAAAAAAAAACATTTACCTTTTTAAGCATAATTGTGTCCTATGCATACTAGGAAGTTGTAGAAAAAAGCGGTAGTGCTGTGTCTATTCCAGAAGGCAAATTCTTGTAGGTATGATGAAAACAAAGCTCTGCTTGTACCAGATTGGAATTTCAGCTTACGCTTTGCTCTCATCCACATATTTTCAATATTATGGGTATGTATGTCTGGTCTTCAGGATGCACGAAGTTGTCCTGATGGACGACAACCAAATGCATATATGCACCATTGTTGAGTCTGCTGATGTTATTGTATGCAACCCAGCCATCTGAAATAAGGTGTGTACCTGGTAAAATGTGCTGCTGTATCAGGGCCTTCTGTGTGATAGCCATCCTATCTGTAACTTCTGTCAAAAAGCACTTCATTGAACCTCTTTCAATACCGCCAAAGACCCAACGACCTCTTCATATAGTCTCCCTGGGATATTTGCAGTGGAAATAATGTCTCATCAATTTTGATGACTAATGGCTCCCCATTGTCATCCAATCTGCCAAGAACCATCAGATTTGTGTCAAAATATCTGGCACATTCCTCATGGCAAAAATTATCCCAATCAGTTATTATTTTTTTGCTGATGCCATTAATTAATGTAGTGTAATTAATTCAATTTCTTTAAAAAGGTAAATGTTTTTTTGATTATCTTTTACATTTTAATAAATTTTAATGTAATTGTAATATAGTAGGATATACGTAAGATTTTAAAATAATAATTTAGTTCTAATCTTAAAAAATAGAGAGCGAACATGATGTGGATGATGTGGACGCTAAAGTAAACCTTTACTGAGATGTTTGCCCATTCCTCATATATGTATTAAATGGATTATGTCCTGTACATGAGGGGTCAGATTGACTTTAGATCAACATGGGTGTGACAAGAATCTTGACCTCAGGGTGGCCTTTGAGTGTTCCATCATCAGATTTTCAATTGGATGGATGGTTAAGAGTTGAAATGTGGAGTGGATTAAAGCATGTCCATTAAAGTATGAAGATTGGCTATCTTAATATATATCTGAGCACTTATTGCATATATGTGTAGAGATGATAACCTGGACCAACTGATGATTGCTGGTTTAGCATGAAATATGTATATTGGTGATTATTTATCTTTTTGACATATGTGTTCAAGTGTGGTGAGTCAGATGAAAGTCTGTGCTCATATACCCTATATATTGTATATATTGATACAGGTATATAATAAGCCTGTATTTCACTTATAAATATATTTCACTATATATATTTTAATCATAGGAATAAAGATATCTGGAAAAGAACTAATGATCTCTATGATGCATTTCATGATGAACCAGCACTCTTCAGTTGGCCCACATCACAATCTCTCACATATCTTCATTATTTTTGCTTAATATTTATTAATATCAAATTATTACAATTTAATCTAAATTTGCTAAACATTCTAAAAACACAAATACTATACCATCTTCTCCAGATAAATATTTTAATTCATTATTTTATTTTTAGTCTAAATATACATTTTAAATTTCAATTAAAAATTAATATATCTATTATTATTAAATACAATCACTTGGAATAATTCAACTTCATTTCTTTTCATATGTAATATCTTAATTTATGTAGATAATTTTTAATTTCACCACATATACCTTAATCACATAAATAAATTTATCTGAAAAAGTCAAACATTATTCAAGGTGCATTTCATGCTGAATAGTATTTTTCAATTACTCCAGGTCATAACATCCACCATATCTTATCTATTCTTATTCAGAATATTTATCAAAATCAAATTATTATAATTTAATTGATATGAGAGAATGTGACCTAGACCAACTAAATAGTAGTCTTGATTCAGTATGAAATGCATCTTGGAGTATTTTTTTTCAGTTGTCTTTATTTGTGTGATTAGGTTAAATGGAAAGTTGCAAGTATTTAAAATATTACACATAAAAAAAAGTGGAAAGGAATGAATTTATTACTCAGCATGGCTGTGTTTAATAGATAGATTAATCTTTAAAATTAAAATTTAAAGTGTTGATTTGGGATAAAAATAATAACTTCTAGTCTAAACATCACATGATCACCACTCTGGCTTGCAGTGAGTGGCACTACTGTATGGAGAGTTTTTCCTGTTTTTGAACTTCTAGTCTAATAAATGTTTAATTATAATCATTCAAGTATTGACTGGGGAAGAATGGTGTCATCATTGTGAATGTATCTATGGATTAAATTGTAACAGTTTAAACCAATCCCCATGTTGGATAGTCAACAGGTCTCCAAAAAATAATCAAAATGTTTTTAAATGATATATATATATATATTTGTTTTTGTAATCAAATAAAATGCTTTTTGACATAATTAAAAATAATTAAAATATTTATAATTTCACTTTAATCTGTTTTTAAATAATCAGATTAAAGTACTTACATAATATCTCAGTAGTCAGTTTATACTGTAAAATATAAAGAAGAAGGCTGATATAAAAAGAGACACCATAAGATTTACAGAGAAATTTTAATTATTTCTGGATCAAGTGTTGTAAAATAGTGGAAGAATAATTGAAGAACAATAAAAAAATTAATCCTTCTAAACTATTTTATATTTTTAGCATGCTATATTGGAAATAAATATATGAGTATAATATTTATATAATCTCACTAGCAAAATTAAACGGACATAAATAGAATTATATACTCTTATTCTTCTCCTTTACTTTCTTTGCATATCTTCATATATTCATATATATATATTGCTTATACTAACGTCTTTCACATACAATTCAATGCAAAAAATGTTCTTAATAAAACTTCTTTATTTTCCTGACAGTTTCGACTATCCAGAAGTCTTCATCAGAGCTTTTCAAACCTTCTCTGCTTTTTAAAAAGCAGAGGAGGTTTGAAAAGCTCTGATGAAGACTGCTGGACAGTCAA
Organism: Epiperipatus broadwayi; assembly: GCA_028023455.1. Taxonomy (NCBI): domain Eukaryota; kingdom Metazoa; phylum Onychophora; class Udeonychophora; order Euonychophora; family Peripatidae; genus Epiperipatus; species Epiperipatus broadwayi. The sequence goes on along the minus strand of JAQFVV010006279.1, from coordinate 1,312,713 downwards.
AACTGTCAGGAAAATAAAGAAGTTTTATTAAGAAAATTTTTTTGCATTGAAGTGCATATGAAAGAAGTTAGTATAAATAAATAAAATTATTAAAATGCTTGATTTTTAAATATTGATATTATAATTGTATCATAGAAGAATGTGTATTCATTGTTAAAAATTACATTAATATTATATATTATTAAAAAACATAGTTGTATATATGATTAGTCT